>CAEGAF010002108.1:0-14791 GCA_903067075.1 Micropoecilia bifurca
TGTGTGTGTGTGTGTGTGTGTGTGTGTGTGTGTGTGTGTGTGTGTGTGTGTGTGTGTGTGTGTGTGTGTGTGTGAGGTACATAAGCAGAGGGAGAGAAAGTGAGACCAGGATTAGACCACAGCGGCTGAGAAGTGATGATCCGTCGCCCAGCGAGCCGCTGCGTTTCTGCCGCTCTGGATCCGGCTGATAATTCATCACCGTTTCTCCTCCACTTTCCTTCCTCACATCTTTTCACTGAAACCACAACAACAGGATTGTTTTTGCTGCTCGAGAAGGAGCTGAAAGGTGGAAATGGGGAAAAGAAACAGCTGAGACTTCAGGACTTGCTGTGACAGAGAGGAGAAGTGAAGATGAACTCCACGGCTCAGCCGGGTTTGATCCCAGGCTACCTGAACCGGAGCCTCTGCCCCGGATCTCCGCCAGAGAAAGACGTTTCCGGAGAGGAGAAGGTTTCCTCCGCCGGCTGCTACGAGCAGCTGCTGATTTCCACCGAGGTTTTCCTCACCCTGGGCATCATCAGCCTGCTGGAGAACATCCTGGTGGTCGCCGCCATCATCAAGAACAAGAACCTCCACTCCCCCATGTACTTCTTCATCTGCAGCCTGGCGGTGGCCGACATGCTGGTGAGCGTCTCCAACGCGTCGGAGACCATCGTCATCGCGCTGATCAACGGCGGCAGCCTCACCATCCCCGTCACGCTCATCCGCAGCATGGACAACGTGTTCGACTCCATGATCTGCAGCTCTCTGCTCGCCTCCATCTGCAGCCTGCTGGCCATCGCCGTCGATCGCTACATCACCATCTTCTACGCCCTGCGCTACCACAACATCGTCACCATCCGCCGGGCGCTGCTGGTCATCGCCGGCATCTGGACGTGCTGCACCGCGTCCGGCATCCTCTTCATCATCTACTCGGAAAGCACCACGGTCCTCATCTGCCTCATCACCATGTTCTTCACCATGCTGGTCCTCATGGCGTCGCTCTACGTTCACATGTTCCTGCTGGCTCGCCTGCACATGAAGCGCATCGCCGCCCTGCCGGGCAACGCGCCCGTCCAGCAGCGCGCCAACATGAAGGGCGCCGTCACCCTCACCATCCTGCTGGGGGTGTTTGTGGTGTGCTGGGCGCCCTTCTTCCTGCACCTCATCCTGATGATCACCTGCCCCAGGAACCCCTACTGCACCTGCTTCATGTCCCACTTCAACATGTACCTCATCCTCATCATGTGCAACTCCGTCATCGACCCCATCATCTACGCCTTCCGCAGCCAGGAGATGAGGAAGACCTTTAAGGAGATCTTCTGCTGCTCGCAGGCTCTCTGGTGTGTGAGTTTTCTGTGAGACGCTCCAGGTGTTTCGTCGGTAGTCAGTGCAGAGCTGCAGGTCTGCAGGATGAGTGGCTGATTAGTGGCGAACACTCAGGATTCGTCTGCAGTCCACAATGTTGGGACTCTAAAGGGACGAAGAGCCTGAAATGTCAGTTTTGCAGCTGCAGAGATTGAATGTGATATTATTTAAAGCACATTAAACAGCTAAGAATGAGATAAGACACTAACTTTGCTCCAACTGAGATGACTTTATGTCTCCATTGGTTTCTTGAACATGGAAGCATCAGGGTACGACTTCATAGCATGAAGATAATAAGGTTACTCTTTATAATCATAACATTGACTTTCACTCTAGAAATAAAAGGTTGAACCAACTTAATTGAATTGCTTCTATGGGTAACAAGCAATTCAATTAAGTTTATGTATGATAAGTTGGATGATTAGAATATATTTAATTGGTTAAACTTAATAAATTAAGTTGGATAAACTTAATAAATTAACTTGGATAAACCTAATTGAATTGCTTGTTACCTATGGAAGCAATTCAATTAAGTTGGTTCAACTGTTTAGTGTAAGTTTTGAGTTAAATGAACACAAAAAAGTAAGTTGGAATAGCAAAAGCAAAGGAACTAAGTTAAATTAATGTAAATAAGTCCATAAAATGAACTTAAGCCCAAAAAACATTTTTCAGAGTGCAGCAACCACATTGCTGCATTATAAAGTGATTATTACATTTTAATTATAACTTACCCTTATAAGGTAATCCTGCAAACACAAGTTTGCCTTATAAGGCGAGATTTTCTCTTTAAATTAATCACAGCTTTGATTTCTGAGGCACCAGAACATTGTCTTATGATGTAATCAAGGATAAAAATAATGCCTTAAAAGGTAATTATACCATTGTTTACCGAGGCAACCATGACGATGCCATAGAAGGAGGCCTATTGCTTCATGAGGTTATCATAGCATTACTGTATATAGCCGTCAAAGACCTTATTAGGCAATGAAAACATTACTGCACATGTAATTCTGTTTACCAAAGGAGTGAATCTGTGTGTGATGAAGTCGTTCTGCTTTCCAGATGTTTCTGAATGAAGTTAAACTCTACAGCATTATTCATGAAGCTCATCTTCATGAATAATGCTGCTAAGCGCTAAAGCTAAACACAACAAAAAACGGTAGCACTTTATTTGAAGGGGGTAAATAAGACTGTTATGACACTGTAATAAACATGACATAATACCTGACATGAACATGAATAAACTTTCATGAATATTTATGACTGTTGTCCTAAAGCGTCATTTGGTAAATTATGACACTTGATACAAAGTTGACATTATTCAAAATGTTTTGACATTAACCAAGAAATCATTACTGTTTAAACTTTACCTTTAATAACAAAGTTAATTAATTTTTAAAGTTCAATCAGTAAAACTTTTAGAACAAATTTATATCAGTGATGATTTATTGGTTAATGTCAAGTTGTCATAACATAGACATTTTGAATAATGTCAACTTTGTATTAAAAGTGTCACAATTTATAGAATGATGCTTTATGACAAGTCATAAATATTCATGAAGGCTTATTTATGTTTATATCAGGAGTTATGACATGTTTATTACAGTGTTATGACATGTTTCTTATTCACCCCCTTCAAACAAAGTGCTACCCAAAATACTGCAGATTTACCCAACGCTGTATTTAGCTTTTCATCACCAAGTTGACCAATCACAGATTGTCACATGGCACATCGTAAGCCAATCGCGTCCCTTCATCGTCGACCAATCACGTCCTGTCCTGTACTCACTTTATTTATTTTAATTTTTGTTCAGCTTTATTCAACTGAAGGTTTACAAACCAGCCAGGTAAAATTAATGCTTTAAAGCTTAATTCAGTTAAAGGAAGCTGGGTGCGCTAAATGTTTGCAAGTTTAGCAAAGGCGCTAAATGAAACATTAGCTCTGCTATTAGTAGCAGTGCTAATGTTTGTGCTAATTATGATGTGATTGTGCTAGTTAGCACATTAGCAGGTTAGCGGAAGTGTACCTACTGCTTTGATTTCCATTTTTATTTCACAGCACAAATTTTAAGGACAATATTGGTCTCTTTCCAGCACAAATAAGCTAAACTTTATTATAAAACTGTCTTATTTTATAGCAAACTTTCAGTCCCAAATAAATATTGTTTAATTCAAATCCTCAGGCTAAAAAATAATGTCATTAAGTTAAAAGTTCTCAAAGAAAATTCAACATTGCACAATACTGAGCTAAAAAAAAATAATCTGAAGTATTTGACAGGATCATTCACAGGTTAAAACAGGGTAAAAAATCTGCACTTTCCCACTGCAGTGAATCCATCAGAATGATTTCTAAATGTCTCAGGCAGCCGTTTCTCAGCCGTTTCTGAATAAATGAGCACATTTTGCTTTAGTTTTCAAAGATTTGAATCAACTCTCTTTGAAGCAGCATGACAAATACTGTGACTAAAAGCTAAAGCTCTTAAATCTGCTTGCTTCTCATCTGCGCTCTCGTAAGTTTGTGTAGGTATTTGTGTAAATTTGCACATTTGAGTTTTTCACACCGGCACTTTAAGCATGTGGTTATAAATATGTCTATTTTTCAATGTGTTTGTGTGACAGGGCAGAGTATAAATAATGTAGGTTTTCTGTGTGTGTGTGTGTGTGTGTGTGTGTGTGTGTGTGTGTGTGTGTGTGTGTGAGTGACCTGCTGCTTTTTTGGATCTTTGCCTTAATGGTGTTGCACTGTGATATAAACAGGAACCGTATTCTGGATGAAAGTGTCTCAGTGAAAAACGATTATGTACAGTTTTGCTCTTTTAAGTGTTGCCTTTTTAACGTAAGCCTCTGTAAACTTGAATTTTATTCAAACGCTCAACAGAACCGATGTAAACAGGGCGTCTTGTGATCATCTGCGCCTGACATGTGATTCATGCAACTGAAAACATGTTTTTGTATTTTTCCCATCAGTTTGTACTGTGAATCACTGCTGCTGTGACTTGAATAAATCATAATCCAACCTGAGCCGCAGATCTGCCTGTAACTTTACTCTGGTTTTGCACAAAGCTGAGATAAAAATCAGCGTTTCCTTCAGTTTGGGAGGAAATCCGACCTTCAGATCGCGAACCATTAAATGATGGCTTCCAGAAATCCCTCCAGGTGATGAATATTCACTTCTTCTTCTATTGAATCGCAGCTATTCAATCTGATAAAACCAATTAACTTGTTTGTCTTTACAGCCTTGAATGGCAGCTGAAAAACCTTCAGTGATGCTTTTAAAGTAGTGGCAGGAGCAAGAAATTGAATTCTTTCCAATGTGAAGAAAATTTCAAATCAGTTTTGGTTGATAGGAAATGAAAAATGCAACATTTTTCTGAGTAGATCAAGAAAGAGAGATGGCAAAAATCACCCAGAACTGGAAAAGGTTAATAGGATAAAGTTGGGAAAACTGACTTTGTTATATTTCTTTTTCAGCAATAACAGAGATTTTAGCAGTACATAATACTGCAGGTGTCCATGCACAACTCAAAGCTGACAGAAAAGACGTGTGAGGAAAAAAACTAAATTTAATACCTGTGATTATCACATTTAAGCCCAAATTACATTTCCTACCTGAATTTAAGACGTTGTAAGGCCTTAAGTTTAGATACTTGAATTTAAGGTGTTGTTGCAGGAGAGGCTGCAAATGATAGATTTACCTTCTCTTCCTCATTCCTGTGGTCCTACTGCCACCTGCAGAAAGACACCACCTGGTCAGAAACAACCAATCAGAGCCAGGATGTCTGTCGCCGCTCTATCTGCCAGCAGGCTTATCATAAATGCTACATCTTATTAGCATATAGACCAATGACTGCAGATTAACAGTTTAAGTCGTTTCTCTGACACAATCACATTTAACAGTGAATATGTGAGGTTGATTGTCAGCGCTAAGACCCGCCTCCTGGCTCTGATTGGTTGCTTTTAATGCATTTCTTCAGACAGCAGTAGCAGCTCAGGGAAGAGGTGGCGGATGTCAATCTTTTGGCAGATTATGTTAAAAACGTTATTTTATTGTGATTGTTTTGACTACAACTATAAAGTTTATTTTGTGTGAGATTCATCTGAATAATTTATTTTGATGTATTTTATGTTGAAAGCCTTTCATTAGAAGAGTGTTACATTTATCAAAATATTTTTATGTTCTGTAAATTCCTCCTTCAGTTTGATTTTGAGTTTAAATCTACGATATGAGGGATTTGGAGCAGGAGAGCTTTTATCCATATTAATATATTTTAATTAGCTGGATGAGTCGTCTGCAAGCTTTTACTTGTGAAAGGTGTTTTCTCTTTTCTTTTCTATTCGCTAAGCTGTTTGCATGTGAGGGTCTCTGCTGGGGCTCTGAGAAGAAAACAAATCCATCAGGACGACACCTGGAACATTAGCAGAAAGAAAATACTAAACTTGGCCCATTTAGACTGAAAGAAATTCTTTGGAGGTCAGAAGCATAAAAGCTCCTCAGGGGGGATAAACAAAACCCTAATGGAGAGGAGGAAGATTTTAATGTTTGTTTTCATCAGGTAAACATCTTTCTCCTTTTTAAAATAAATGTTGACTTATCATGAACAGAGAGTTTGTTTTCAAGGTTAAAATATGATGAATACATTTCTTCAGAGCACAAATCTGAAAATGTAAATTTGGTAAAATTATGAGTTATTTGAACTAATAGATGAAAATTCATTCATTCATTCGTTACTACATTTGGACAGCAATGTTCACTGTGCTGAAATGTTCAAGTAATATGCATAATTTAAACTACAAAAGTAAAGATCTTTATAAATTTAGGACTAAATTACGACATCTCCACTTTTATTCACACTTAAAATAGATTAAATAAAAATAGGTGTATTCAAAATATTTATGCCATGTAACTGTAAAGTTAGAGGGAAAAAATCCAATTGTAGTTATGTAATTATAATTTTTTTCCAGTTTTCACAAATACGAAATAATATATTATAAAATAACAATAAATATTTTGTAAGTGATAAAAGTAATTCTTTTTGATCGGTGTGCAGATTTATTTTCCACAATATGTTTTCACCAAATGTAATAAAAAGGTGTGCAAGTCATTTGATTAAGGGTGTTCAAAGTGAGGTCCGGGGGCCATTTGTGGCCCTTGGACTGATTTTGTTTGGCCCAGACCCGACCACAATTTGAGAATAAATTGTAAAAATTTAGGACAGAACTACAAAACTAACAACTTTTAAATTAAAATCTTCTGACAAAAATCTTAACAAAAATTTACAAATGATCGTGTTTTCTAAGCTTTGTGGTTGTCATGGTTACTAGGACCACACATGAATGGTGGACTTCCATTCTAAAGTCCACCTTGGTGCATCCAAATCTGACTACAGATACAGAAAGTCTTTTCAAATGAAGAGTGACAAATATTCTGTTTTAATTTTCAGTTCATTTTCAGTCAAACTCAAAATAATAAGCAAACTGTTTGCTTGTCATGCCACTTTATGGTTGAGCAGGTGAAAAAGGCAACATTTTTTGGTACTTTTAGCTTTTAAAAATGATCATTATTTTGGCTCATGCGACAAAACGTTCATCAATATGGTGTCAGGATTTTAAAATGAGCTAAAAATGACATAAGTAATTGTAGTCTTGCACTTTTTTCCCTAGAAACAATAAAATAAAACAGAATATTCTGAGATGAATCAGTTAAATATTGTATAACATATATGACTCTATAAATTATGTTTTCTATGTAAGATAGTGTCAAAATACTTATATATTTTGATGTAAAGGTATAGAATAGTAATAAAAAGTGGGAATTAAACAGGTACCATATCTAAAATGACTTATTCTTATGTTGTAAAGTGTTGTGCTTTTGTGTGTTCTTATTGATTTGTTAAAAAATAAAAAAAGAAATTAAAAAATAACACTAGCTGTTGAGCAACCTTTGTGAGAAACGCAGCAAAGCATCTAAAAAGCAGTCAGATTCTCACGATTCGCCATGTTTTGCCTGCAGCTGTGCAGAAGCTGTGAGCTGCTTCATCTCTGGCTCTTCAGGGCGTCACTTATCAAACAGCATCTCTAAGCCAGGAGTCCTGCTGAATCCTGATGTGCTGAGAGAGAGAAACGCCACGACCCGCGTTATCAGTCTGAGCCTCGCCTCTCAGCCAATGAACCGGCAGATCGGACCAACAATCACCACTGCGTAGCGGCTCCACGTTATCCTGTACGCTTGATTTAAGGCTGAAAAGTGTATTATTTTTAGTGTATTTCGTCGTTTTGTGCTCTGCTGCCTCCGGCTCTGTGGGCTCTTATCACATGGGGCTTCTGGGGATTTGTACTCGGAGCTGCTTGTATTAAATTAGGCCGTGTTGACTCAGCGCCTGCCTTCCCCAGCCACGGCAAATAATGCTGGAATTTATTTCCAAGTCAGGGTCTCAGTTAAGGTCAATTAGTGCTTTCATTTGGATTGCTGAAAGAAAGCACGAGTAGAATCCTGTGATAGAAAGTGATGAATCCCTACAAACCTGTCAGGCTGCAGCAGAAAAAGGTGTAAATTGTAATAATCATTAGACTTAATCTTAATCATTTTTGGTTAAATTAGATTAAATCTTTGTGTTACATAAGTGAGTCTTGGGGTTCATTCACACTGGACCGGTTCAGTCTGCTTTGATCAAACTCTAGTTCATTTGTCTAGAACAGGGATGTCCAAAGTGCGGCCTGGGGGCCATTTGTGGCCCTTGGGACACTTCTGTCTGCAGCTGAAAATGTAACATATGTGGAGATTTTGGTTTCCAGACTGAGTCTACTGGTCTACTGGGTGGAAAAGCTCTTAAGATATGTCACAAAAAGAAAACACAAGGCTTGTAAAATTCATGATGACTTTTCAAAATGTGGTTTAAGGTGTGGTCTACTGCAGTGGTCCCCAAACCTTTTATTACCGCAGACCGGTCCGTAAGATAAGGCTGCACACAGCCTGTTTGGTCTCTACTGGCGAAGCAGCTTGAAGCTTCATTGCCTCATTAGCAGCCGGTCGCCGCATGTTATGCAGAGCTGCTTGTAATGTTGGACTCGCCTACCGGTCCGGGATAAATCCATCCTCCTGTCTCTCTGGGCCTTTTTCCCCTTCGCAAAGAAACTTTCCAAAGACATCTGATCCATTTCTTACTCATTTTGCTTCTTGTGGCCCAATGTTGGTGCGCAAGTAACCGAGAGAATCCGGTTAAAGGATTTTCAAAATAAAAGATCCTCCATACTTAAATTATACATAAAATGGAAATTTTTATTATTTATTGCGCAGCCCGGTACCAATTGGTCCACGGACTGGTACCGGTCCACGGACTGGGGGTTGGGGACCACTGGTCTACTGTATGTAACCATACAGAGACTCTCGCCTATTTGCAGTTCATTATTTAGAGATTTTTTCATAAAGCAAATGTAAAGTACAGCTTTTGAAGCTGAAATACCTCAATGCAAAGCTGCTTGACTTCCTATTGGCTGTCATTGAAGGAGCCAATTACTTTTTGGCTGAACTTTCAAGAGCGGAAACAAGGAAGAGCGTAGATGTTAGCTAGCAGATTTTCATTCATTCTACAACTAGAATGAATAACGGCAAAAATTTTCAAACTTGGAATCGTTGGTAAAATCCGAATCTTAAATTATTCAAATTTTCCACATATTCTTACCTATGAACAATGGTTCTCAACCTGGGGTCGGTGAGTTGGTCTCAGGGGTTCGGCGGAGCCTCGGAGGTAAAGACTCACTTGTGTAAAGTCGTGATGACGCCCAGCTTTGCCATCACTTGCTGCAGAGGATCAGTTACATTGGTTAGCCAATCAGAGGATCACGTTACATTGCTTAGCCAATCAGAGGATCACGTTACATTGGTTAGCCAATCAGAGGATCACGTTGCATTGCTGAGCCAATTAGAGCTGAGGAGGAGCAAATTCTATAGTCTAAATCTGCTCCTTAGTCGCATCTTTTCGGGTTTGCCACTGCCTCTAGTGGTGTGGAGGTGGAAACACAACTAATATGATTACATTATTACATTATTAAATCAAAATAACCCAAAGTATTTTGTGTGTTGGGGGGGAATACGAAGTGTTTGGTAAATGCGCAAATGAAACTCGGGGGTTCGGTACCTCAAAAAAGGTTAAGAACCAATGCCTATGAATGAAGAGAAGAGCATATAAATGCATTTTAACAACACTTAATCTTTCATGGTTACAACAAAGAGTCTCTTACATGAATCACATCCAGACTGCAGAGTATTTCTTCAGTCAGAAATGTGACTGCGTGGTGAAAGTGGGTTGGATGTGATATAAACCTCGTTGGAGCAGAACCAGCGTTGGAGCCGTTGTAATCAATGCACCTCTATCAGGGAGGTGACAGCTGTTGTGTGGAGTGAAAATGCTAAGTCTGCAGGTGGTTGATCACTGTTATATCACAAGTGGATGAATCGTTCATCTTCAGTCCTTTCAGTTTTATCTGCCTGCTGCTACAGGAAACATCCAGACACAAATCAACGTAGCAGTAACACGATATGGCTAATTGCAGCGCTAACAAGAGATGTTCATGCAGTGATGGAGTCATTAGCAAGTCATATTTGCACATAAACACACATCAAGACTAAATAACATTATTTTAATTTCAAAAACATTAATCAGTGCCTCTAACAATAAAAAAATTAAAATTATTGAAATGCGGAGAATTGTGATTTGAAAAATAGGACATGAAAGATGCAAACATTTGTTGGATGAAGTGATTTAAAGTTTTACAAATGGTGCCTCTAACCCACTAGCGGAACAAGCGGCATCAAAGTTGTAGGATTTCTCTTTTAAAAGACGAGTCATTTGTCCCGTTAGCGCTAAACTAGCATGTTTGTTTTGCTTCTTTTTACCCAGAATGCACTGTGTTGAGTATGAGGTCAGTTGGCAGATTATTTCACTTATTACATGGAAAAGGTTTCTTGTAATAAGTTAAATAATCTGCCAATGGATTTAGTACTTTATCATCAATATTAAATAGTTATTGACTTAAAGATATATTGTGCTGAAAAGTTACATTTAAGTCAGTTTTGTCTTGTTTCAAATATACTAAGACATTTGCACAAGAAACAACAGACAACACTTGTATATGTGTTGTTGCTGTGTTTGTTTTTTGTTTCATCTTGAAAATGAGATCTTAGATATCAACAAGACAATAAAGATCAAATATAATCTTAGAAATATAATCTCCGTGAAAGAGAGAAAACAACAACTTTACTGAATCAAGCTCAATAAAATGACACAATATCCTTGTAATGAATTAATTGGACAAATTCTTAATCGAAAATTTGAACTTTCGTGCCTCTGGTGGCTCAAACGGCTGGTAACGGGGAGTTTGATGTTATTCATCAGACAGTTTAATAAGTTTGTCCCGGTTGATTCACAGAACATCTCATGAGATTTCCAGACATGAACTGCAGACATGAGCCAGGCGGTTAATGCTGATGTGTCCGGCCTTTGATTCTGCCACGCTGCAGCATCACGTATCAAAATCAGCCAAGTCCCGCTAGATTTCAGCACAACTAAAGCTACGCTGGAGCTGAAGTGAGCAGTGAAGCACCGGGGCACTAATGAAACCCAGCCAGCCTTTAGAAATCTCATCTTTGTAGAGGATTCAATCTCAGGTAATTATCTTTTTCTCTTCTGTCCGTGGGTTGAAGAGTCTGGAGGGAGAAGCAGCTGTTTAATTATTTTCTCGTAATAGACACCAGCTGTTTTCAATTCTTTGGATGCTGCATGAGTTGTGTGTTTATATTAAGATGCTAAAAGCCACCAAACTGTTCTGGATAGATTATGTGTATTGTACCTTTGTGGGGTCAGGAGGTTTTCTGGTGCCGATCTCCTGCTAACGTTCCAGGCGAGATTAAATGTATTACTGGATGCTAATTTTGTGACTCCGCAGCAAACTTAGAAACATGTCGATTTCCAATTTACATTTTAATTCACTTTCTCCACCTTTTTATACTTCCATTTGAGTTTCTACCACTTCAAAAAAACAGCCCGATGACTTCTTATAGCAATAGGTTAATGTATTTGTTAATGTTAATGTTTTTATTTTTGAAAATTATCTGTTTCAAAAACATCCAGATTGTTGAGTCACATTCTAGGAGCGCTGCAGCGTTACCTAGCAACCCCAGACAAGCTCAGCCCCGTTACCTAGCAACCCCAGACAAGCTCAGCCCCGTTACCTAGCAACCTCAGCCAAGCCCATGCCCGTTACCTAGCAACTTCAGCCAAGTTCATTCCCGTTGCCTAGCAACCCAAGCAGACCTTCATCCCCGTTACCTAGCAACCCCAGCCAAGTGCAGCCCCGTTACCTAGCAACCCAAGCAGAACTCCAGCCCATTGTTCAAGTGGTTTGTTGTTTCAATCAAGTCAAGTTTATTTGTGCGGCACATTTCAGCAACAATGCAGTTCAAACAGTAACCAACTATGAAACAACAACAAATATTACACTTTGTCAAAGACCGTCAACGAAATCATCAAGAATTAGCAACGTTAAATATGAATAAATATTATTAATCAATGGCAACTCTAAACAAATGGGTTTCTAGCATTGATTTAAAGCAGTAGTGTCCAAACTTTGTGCTTCAGGGGCCAAAATAATATAATGGCTTAAGTCATTTTTTCCCCAAAGTGATTATTATGCTTAAATTGTCTTTTGACAAAAACAGAGGAGGTGATGTTTGTTTAATAAAAATCTTTTTTTGGCAAAAAAAAAAAACAAAGCAACCTAGGCCAATATTTTAGAAAGGTAACAATAAGACATTTGTGTTTTAGTTTTACCTGCTCAACAATAAACAAATTTTTAATGGAAACTATAAATCACCGAAGATCCAAAATATAAAAAGTTGAGTTATTAAAAGGAAAAGACAATTTCTAAAT
This sequence comes from Micropoecilia bifurca, assembly GCA_903067075.1. Lineage (NCBI taxonomy): Eukaryota > Metazoa > Chordata > Actinopteri > Cyprinodontiformes > Poeciliidae > Micropoecilia > Micropoecilia bifurca. The sequence goes on from CAEGAF010002108.1 coordinate 12,273, forward strand.
GTTTTGGTCATTATTATTATTTCATGGGTCACAATTTAGACCCTGATTGAAAAAAGCTCAGTGTTTCGGTTGTTTTGCCGTTTTCTTGAACTTTGTTCCAGATTAGAAACTGAATACTGTCTGTTATACATCAGTCGTTCTCGGCTTATGGAAAATAAAACTGGTGATAACAGAAAGTAAAGATCCGTTTGGGAGCCAGATGAGTCTTCAAGGTGATCTGGGCCAAATGACTCAGAATCTGGAAAAAGAGACTTGACTCCCGCCGCTGCTCGGAAACAGCTTGTTGCTATGGTAACGATTTTAATAACGAGTAAAGGTGAAACAAACACTTTGTGAAACGTGCGAATGGCTGTCACTCAGTGTTTACGCCACTGTGGTCACAGCACATTTGTACATTTGAGATTTTCACCCTCCGGCTCATCAACATGTTCAATTAAATCATTACTCACTTTTATCCATTATTCACTTTTATTTTATCCAAGTAAGAATTATGAAGTGTGGCATTCATTTGAGTTCTGCAATAAAAAGTCCTAAACAGGATTTGGATCAATGCATAGCCAGGTGTCAGAACGGCCCAGTTAAAGTCTTGACCTAAATTCAGTTTACAGTCGTTGCCAAGACTTACAAACTGCTGGTTTCCATCCAAACCTACTGAGTTAGTTTGGAAATAAAGAATGGTTTAAAATGTCCATTATATAAAATTGATTAAATAAACTAAAGTCTGCATTTATTCTAACACCGTAGCTTTATTATTTATGCACAGAAACTAATAACTTATTGTAAATTAATTAAAGCCTGAAAAACAGTGAAAGTAACATGTTTTTTTTTGCCAACTTTCTCCAGCAGGAGTCTTGGAAATGTTTAATCTTGCATCTTGTGACAAAAGCAGATATTACTGCCTTCTTATCGCCTTCTAATATTTCAAAAGTGTAACGAAATCAAATCTGGGAGCAGAGCTGGATATTAAGACCTTTACGGAGGAGCAAGTGAGTGGAGAATTCAAGTACAGGTTAATGAGTACAGAAGCCTCTGCAGCTCAGACTCTTACTTAGTGCAAATAAAATAACGTTCCTGTGAAGCACCAGTTTACTCTCAAAGGTTTTATCTGTATTTACTGCAGCAGCAAAGCAGCAGATCTCTGCCAGTCCGCCTGGCGGTCGGCGGCGATGCTCTGAATGCAGATCGGCTTAAGGCTGGACAGGCGGCCCTCTGAGGGGTCAGAGGTCAAAGAAAACACTCTCTGAGTTGACAGCAGTCAACGTGCTTTTACTGTGCTGCCTGGTGTTTTATGCATGACTGCCAGCAATCTCAATTATCCTGTGGGTATAAAACAAGGCCTGGAAAACGTGAATATTTAATGCAGCTGAGCAAAAACACTGGCATGTGGCTTCATGTGTTCCAGCTAAATGAGACACAAAATGAGGAAGATCTCTGATGCATGAAACGATGCTTGTTCTGCTGCAGAGTCGATTGTTAACGTGATTAAACATGGCAGCAAACGAGGGCCGAGCTCAACAGAACCACCAGGAACCGGAAACTTTCTGCTGTAGTCAGAGTTTTCATTCAGACTGTTAAACCACGTTGGATGTTAGACGGACTTTATTATATGTATTTATTTATTTATTTTGAACATATAAAATCACACACATGAACAAGGAACAAGGAATCTACCACATTAATCTCAACCTTATTGAAACAGTTGACCATAAAACTGCACAATTTCACATTTCAAAGATTAATATGTTTATCTGAAACATGAAGAATTTCTAAAAACAACTCAGGTTTTTGATTAAATGTTTTGACAGTACGATGAGATGTTTGGTTAATTTTGCAAAACTGCAGTAGAAACACTTTTATCGCCACACACTAGTCACATGATCAACAACCGGATGTTGCAACTGGTGCAAACCAAGAAGAAGAAAACAGGAAGTAGTTGGAGGATGTTGGCACGACATTTTAACAAACGTTCCAAAACATTTAAATATATCCATTCAACTGCTTGTTGGGACAAATAGCAAATCAGCATCAATTATCAAAACTTAATGCATTTAGCGGTTCGTTCCCACCAGTCCCCCTTAATCTGCTTTAATCTGACTTCAGTCCATTTGCGGAGAAAGTTTGGTTCATTTGGGGATGTATGAATGTGAAACTGGACCAAAAAAGTGAACTCTGGTCCGCCTACAAACCTCGGTCTTGGTTTGTAGTCCACTTCTTGCCCCAGAAGAAGGATGTGGACTACACCGCTTGGCATTCTGGGTAAATAAAACCAAAACAAACACAGGAGACTAGCACTAATGTGTCTTTTACCAAAGACAAAAGAGAAATCCTACAACCACTAAAATCTGTTGTTACTCCATATTTATTCAGTTCAAGAAGTTAATATGAAAATCTATTTGGTTCTGGTAACCAGTTGCACACCTTAGGACTGTGTTCACACTGCAGCCTGAAGTGACCCAGTTCTGATGTTTCTGACGTAATGTGACCTGTATCCGATCTTTTCATGGCAGTGTGAACAGCTC
>CAEGAF010002114.1:0-11255 GCA_903067075.1 Micropoecilia bifurca
TAGTTTTTAAATACTTTTAGGCTTTATTGTCCTTTACTGCTTTAGGACATGAACAGGAGGGACGACCTGCAGCCAAACGCCTGAGAATCAAACCCAGAGCAGCGACTGCAGCCTCCAAACACTATAAAGGTTTTAACATCTTTATAGTGAGAATAATGATGTGTTAATGGAAAATGACTGACTGGTTTCAGTTCACCTAGAAAACAGGAAGTAAAAAAAAGCCAAGGAAACAGAAACCTGAGGTTCGTTTCTGAGGGGATTGAGTTTCAGAACCTGCTGCTGTTCAGTCAGTTTAAAAACATTTAAAAATGTTTTAAAAATCTAAGTCATTTCAGAGAACCAAGATATAAACCCGGTTCTGCTCCTCCAGAACCTCAGACAGTTCAATAAACCACTTTTCTGTTTTGGTTTCTCTTCTTCTGTCTCTGTTTCTTTTTATTTTGTCCTTTTTCCTTTCATTCTGTCAGAATCTGAATGATTCTAAAATCATTTCAGGCCTAAACCTCCTGATCCAAACTAAAATCCACAGAGAATAAATAATCTGCCTCTAATCCAGCTGTGACCCTCTGTGACCTCAGGGTCATCCAGACACTGCAGCTCAAGGACCAACAGCGCCACCTGGTGGCAGCGGCTCAGGTTTCATCCAGAGGCTGCAGCTTCATCATCATCATCAAAGATCATTTCTGAGACTTTGATGGAAAACATTCATACATTTATCCCATAATAATGAAATGGAGTCTCTTAAATCTAAACTTGAACATTTTCCACAACTGCTGTACCACAAAATGATTCATTGATTATTTAAAAGAAGCTAAAATTGTTAATAGAAAAAACACAAGTAAACTAGAAAAATAGCTGGTCCTAGAGAAACAGCGGTGAGAATGCATATTAGCAGAATGACTGCTGCAGATATGCAAGCAAAAGTTTAGAAAAGCTTAAAGTAAATAAGTTGTTTACCATCCAATAAACAGCAAGTTCAACTGAACAGGCAAATAGTTGAAGAGATGTTCAACACTTTACATCAGGTAAACACCTGATAAACGGTTTACCCATTGAATCATAATCTTAACCTGCTTTTTACCTTCAAGCTGCTATTCAATGGCTGGTAAATGTTTTTTCTGAAGAAGTCACTGTTAGTCTTTGCCCAACGGTTGTTAATGAACAGGCATTCAGTTTAACTGTTGGGTAGTTTAACCTCCGTCCTAAACATCGTTTCTAAACACATCAGTGCTGGTTGGTACACTGGCATTCACAAACATCTGACTGGTAATAATCCATCGCTGCATCCTAAGCAGCGTCCTAAGCAGAATCCTAAGCAGCATCCTAAGCAGCGTCCTAAGCAGAATCCTAAGCAGCATCCTAAGCAGCATCCTAAGCAGAATCCTAAGCAGAATCCTAAGCAGCATCCTAAGCAGCATCCTAAGCAGAATCCTAAGAAACATCCTCATGCCATCATTATAAGCAACCTGAAGTTTATTCATACTGCTTTTTCTGTAACGCCGCCACAGGTGGGCTGAATGCATATATGTGCTTTAAAAAGTGCACTTTTGACAGATGCTGAGCACATGGAGAACCTCTGAAGAAGAATATTAGCTTGAACATATTGAGTACAATGCTGCCTGTAAATGTCTCTATTATCAGACAGGTCAGCGGGGATGTAATGTCCCAAATACTTGACATCATCAGTGACCTGGAGGATACGGCCAGATAGGGTGAAGTCAGGAAAAGATAATTTAGTGTCTTCTTTGCTCTTGACAATCATGATGTTGTATTTTTTTGCATTCCATTTAATGTCAGGCTGTAACCCATACTGAGAGCAAAACCCTAACAGTGGCTGCAGACCAGCACTATATGGACAGAATATCACAAGATCGTCAGCGTACATCAGGTGGTTGATGATTAATGGTTAATAAAATAATTTATAAAGACATTTTCACACTGTGGTTTGTACTATAAATTACATATTTTTCATTTAATTTAACCAAATCTGATTATTTTTTCTTCAAAATCACTGAAATTTCTCATTTTCCCATTCAAATGCTTGAAAGCAAAGACTGTGAGGCAGCAGTGAGCTGAGCCTCACCAGCGATTGGGCAACCTCTCGCTAACTGCACCGGTTTCTATTTTATGAAAGCATGTTCCTTCTGTCTGTACATCGCCAATGAAATGGTTAAAAACATTTAATGTATGAAATGATTTTCCATAATTTAGCTTAAGTCTTTAATGTTTTGTGTTTTTATTGTCACTAACTGTGTGTGTGAAGTGATTTGTGTTCTGAGGAGTGATCAGAAACGGCAGAGAACAGATTAGAGGTGAGGCAGGCAGTTCTCTTGCCTCATGGCAGGGGGCGCTCATGAACCCAGACATTGTGACTCCACAACTGCAGAGTAAGACACAGTGAGCTAGTCATACAGTAACTGCGCTGATACAGAAAGGAACAAAGATGTGGTTTTGAGTTGTACTTTAACTGTTTCTCCCTTTGCTGTTAAGCACAGCAGGAAAAACTATTTCCTTAGTCCTGCCCCCCCCCCCCCCCACACACTGATTCTCCTCAGTGACCTAAAAGGTCAGCAGGTCATCAGATGTAGATCACCTGATGATCTAAAGCAAAGGTCATCAGGTCAGGACTCAGACCTGTGGCGGCCATGTTGAGGACTGAGGCCTCCATGTTGGAGTCACATGTTTTATTCCTGTTTCACCTCAGCAACCGTAACTTTTCTGAAGTTTGATGATTTATATAGTCAATTTTAGAAAACAATAGTTTTAAAATATTTTTAGGCTTTATTGTCCTTTATTGTGCTGGACATGAACAGGAGGGACGACCTGCTGCAGTTTAGCATCTAAAACATGTAAAAATCTGATCTGCTTCCAGGTTTAAAGTCATTTCAGAGAACTGAGATATAAACCTGGTTCTGCTCCTCCAGAACCTCAAACGGTTCAATAAACCAATTTACTGTCCTGGTTTCTCTTCCTCTGTCTCCGTTTCCTGGTTTCTCGTCTCTCACCCGTTGCCTGGCAACAAGCAGAGGAACCGTTTCCTGTCAACCTGCTGATGGTTGGATCTGATCCAGCTGCAGGACAGAGGGAACAGACTGGCGCCCCCTACAGGTACATGTTATTATTTACCTCCATTTAATTCAACATTTAATGGGGTATTTATTTAATTGCTCTTACTCTGGGTCTACCAGAGTTTCTTCCTCACCACTTACCTCCACATCATGACAACTAATGTCTAATGATCTGCTTCTAGTTCAGCTTCTAACCTGCTGAATGATCTGGAGTCACATCACATCAGGAATAAAGACATATTTTATATAGAAACAAGTCAGAAATAAATGCCACAGATTAATTTGAAGAATGATGAATATGATTGTCCATGTAGGGCCACAGCCTACATGGGCCACCGTGGAACCTGCGGACAATCCCATATGGGACCCATATGTCTGCCCACCTTTCCCCCATATGGGGCCCACCTAGGCATGCTGGCAGGATGGCTAACAAACCTTCATATAAAACAACATCATCCCCCGTATCGGACCGACTCGGCCCGGTTCTGATATTCTGCTGGCACATCTGGCAACCTGGACGTCAACCAGACTCAGACCAGATCTAGGAATGATGGCCGGTTCACCTGAGGCAGGAAACACCTGGTGCTGAAAACATTCTGCTTTTTCACCTTAATTTAATAACAGCATAAAAATGAAGAACTGGGAGATTTAAGGGCAGCAAGAGGTCAGAATCAGATTAAACTTTATCAATATTCTTCTTATTGCTACATTTGAACATTAATTAATCAACCAGGCAGTGCAAAGTGCTTTTACATCATATCTTCCTCCTCACCTCCAGGTGTTATTCCATTAAATCTTCACAACAACAGTAAAAACTCTTTCCTTCTCTGCTCCAGAACTGCAACAATACAATTTATAACGTCTTGCAAAAAATGTGTTACAGTAACACAAATACAATATAAAAATCAAATTTTAAGAAGCACTAAGCACACAGGAAGTGAAATACAAATTATTTGCATTTTTCTTAAAAAGAGCAATTTATTAGTGAAAAACAGAGCAGGACTTTGTGAAGAATACAGAAACACACAAAGGGGAAATAAAGCCAATGTACCAATTAAAGTGCTGCCACAAACTGTACAATTAACAATATTAATAAAGTTACAAAAATGTTTAAGTTGTGACCAGATTGTCAGTGGTAAAAATGTCTTAACTCTGTTTTATGTACTGACTGAAATAAATATTTAAGTAAAATAAAAATCAGATAGAAAACGTCCATTAAAGGCCTGAAGTTTGACGTGGAGCAGCTGGAAAGTAGCAGGAGGATGTTGGACTGGTAGATTATTTCAGAGACGTGTAGACGACCTCTGGCTCCTGCAACACTGAAGAAACAGCAACACTAAGAGGAACAGACTCAGGAAAATTCATTCACATAGAATCTATTTTTTTTTAAATGTTGAAAATATGTTAAAAACCAAAATATCTGTTAAAAAAACAAAATATCTGTTAAAAAAACCAAAATATCTGTTAAAAACCAAAATATCTGTTAAAAATATCTGTAAAAACCAAAATATCTGTTAAAAATATCTGTTAAAAACCAAAATATGTGTTAAAAAACCTAAGAGGCTCTCTGCCAAGTACACAGTAAACAGACCATTAATGTCTATAAGACATTTGAAGTACTTTTAAATAAATTCCCAGATGTACAGTTAGCCAAGCAGAGTCTTCAAATGGAGTAACTGAACCTCAAGGTATTTTGTGAGGTTTCTGGTTATTTTTAAGTAAAGCAGAAAATGGAGCGCTGCAACAACCAAAGTTTGATAAAAACCCTCTTAAACCTTTATAATATTAGATACAACCATTTAAAACAAATAAATGGAAAATATTGTCAAATAAAAAATTAATGTTTTTAAAATGAATGTTTAGTTCTTTAGTTTATGGTGAAAGTTTTCTCTTAGATTAATTAGAAGTGAACATGTAAGCAGAACACTTGGTAAAAAAAGAAATCAGGTTTGTTTATTTTCATCTTTTGAATTTATGGTATATATTGTTGACATCTAATCCCAAGATTTTTTTGCTTTGAACATTTTGGTTTGCTTGACTCTTAGGGCATCTTATGAGTGTGTCAGATGTGTCAGATCTTCGTTGTTCTGTCATTTTACAGGATTGTTTCAGAACCAGATGCCCATCAAGACTTTAAATTCTGACCAGTCGTCATGTTTTATTGTGTTTATGTGAAACTTAAACGTAATAAAGATGTTAAAGGTAATATGAACTCATGTCTTCATTTCAGCAAACCAATAACATCTCTTGTTCCAGTATTGACAGGATCAGTTTTTGGATTTTTGCCTTAGCATAAAAACCTTGAGTTCTTATGCTAAAATGACAAAATATATATTTTAATCCTTTGCAACAATAAAGGTAAACTACTTTTAGGCATATATATGCTGATTTCAAGAAATGTAATGTCAAATAACATTTTCTTTGCTTTAGATTATTTTTCTTAAAATAAGATAACATATCTTACTCGTATAAGTAAAATTGGCTTATATTAAGTAAAAATACACTGATTTTAAGATATTTGTAGGTTCATCTTGGTTAGATATTTTTTCTTGTTTTGGAAAATCTTGACAAGATAAATGTTCTTGTTCTGTTGGCAGATAATTTTTCTCATTTTAAGAAAATTATATCCTGTTTGTGTATTTTTTTTCTTGTTTTTGAAAGTGGACTTTTTGCAGTATAAAATCATCAAGGAGCCGAAGGAGCATTGAAGGTAAAACAGATTTTAAAACTTTCCTGTCTGCTGTCCGTGTTGCATATCAGATCACATGCAACTCGCCCTGTTGCTGCCTGTTCTCACTGAGCCAGGGATCCTTACTCTGAATCTTTGTAAATCAGGCCAAGAGTTTTTGTGAATTTCTGTGCAGCTTTATATGAATTGAATGTGGTGAGCACAAACAATGAAGTTTTGGCCACTAGATGGCAGTCACAGGTCTCTGTAGGGTATTACAGGCCATATTAGATACACTGATATTTTCTCTGCTGATAAATGGGATCACAGCCAGAGGTCAGACTGAACACAAATATAATAACCATGTCTGACATAAAAGAAAGGAGGGAAACGTTTCACATAAAAGTTAAAAAATCTGGATATAACTGATGGCCAATTGAGTGGATTTGGAGCAAGTAAGCTGAGGAAAACCTTTCATATGCGTTAGTGGTGAATGAAGGTGGGTTTTAGGTTCCTGTAAGGAACCAGTGAAAAGAATATCACATCATCATGAAGCTGAAGAGATATAAATGGAAACATCAAAATGGAACATTATCAGATACCCAATCATGAAGAAATAATTAGCAAGGAGAAAATAATTTCACAAAAATGGAGTGCAAGAAAAACAATGACATTTCAACAAACACCTCAAAGACGTGTTTGAGGTGTTTGAGGTGTTTGAGGTGTCATCTGTCACCGTCTATGTGACAGATGAACTTTTTTAGATACAGACTTGTGAGAACCTGAAGGTGAAGTTTAGGAAACTTCACCTGAACTAAACCTCGGTTCACGTCTGGACAGACGTGAACCGAGTTACTCGACTAAAAGTATGTGAGCAGATGAAGAGGACAGGCTCATCAAACACAAACATGAAACTCTGCATACAGCAGCAGGTTTTCAGGGTATTCTTTACCACCTCACAACATGACAAATGAAATGCTACAGAAATGTCTGTGACGCTGACAGACACCAACATCACAGCTCTATTTATATAAGACGACAAAGGAGGAAAAAATATTCTCAAAGTTCTGCAACCACCAGAAGTAACCAAACCAGACTCAGGCAGCAGGCACCAACATGTCTGCTGCCTGAGACGGGTTTTATACAAATAAGATTATTTTAGTTTTGAACTGGGGCTGCACAGTGGCGCAGTTGGTATACTAACTGTTGCAAACTGGTATGCAAACCGCTGCTCTATAGAGCTGCTGCCTTGCAGCAAGAAGGTTCTGGGTTCGATTCCCGGCCTTTCTGCATGGAGTCTCCATGTCTCCCTGTTCATGGTGGGTTTTCTCCAGGTTCTCCGGTTTCCTCCCACAAAAACATGACTGTCAGGTTGATTGGCCTCCCTAGGTGTGTGTGTGTGTGTGTGTGTGTGTGTGTGTGTGTGTGTGTGTGTGTGTGTGTGTGTGTGTGTGTGTGTGTGTGTGTCCTCCTGACCCACTAATGGACAAGGTGTTAGAAAATGGATGGATAGTTTTGAACCTTCACAGGCTGATGAATGCAGCTCTGAGTGTTCAGGTTTTACTGCTGTTCTCACGCGGCTCCAGGATGAGTTTTTAAAAGACAACCACCAATTTTTTTTCATACACAAACTAAAAATAAAGGAATTTATTCTCCCAAATTACAAAGGCTTGAGAAGGAGATAAAGCATGTTTTACTACAGAAATCGGAATCCCAAATGGTGCAATTATCAAATATGTACTAAAAACACAAGTTTAAGTTATGAAGAGGGAATAAGAGACACAGGCTTCAAAATTTTTCACAATAAATTATAACATTTATTATTATAACTAATATGTGTAAACCTGCCAAGTTTGAAAAACTAAAGGAAAATTCATTAATTATTACTAAGCTTCTTTAATAGACCACTAAACACCTCTAAACAGCATGAAACCTATGAACTTCGTAATATTTGTCTTTTTGTGTATAATCATAAGAGGCTGTAATTATGGGAATATTGTAATGATGGAAAGTTGGGCTATATAACTAAGATAATGATAATAATAATACGATGTACAAAGTCTTTGTTGTCTAAATGATGTTCTGATTGAAATTATATTAAATGTTTTAGTCTCATAGGACAGGAAATGACTCAGACGAGATCCGAGTGAAAAGGAGAAGCTGACCTGACAGATGAGGCAATGGGACAGAAAGTTAAGACCTGAGCAGAAAGAAGAAGCTCATCCAGGGTCACGACCTCAAAGAAACAGGAAGGTCACAGTGACGTGCGAAGATGTGCAGAAACAGGCAAAAGGTCACAGAACCACAAAAGACAAACTCCAGAAAATGGGGAAGCGAATTATGATTCCAGACAAATTAACAATTAAGGGTCAGAGGAGTTCATGAAGGAAAGAAGCATTTCCTGATAAGGAAGTAAAGATGAGAAGAAACAGTCACACAGAATCATGTCAGTCTTTCAGGGGGGATGAGAACAAATGTTGCCAACATTCGGGTTTGTCCCTCTGGACAGACCTTGTGTTCACATCAGGAGAAGAGATCATGAAGACCTACTAGGTTTTCATGATCTGGAGAACTGAACCTCAACCAGACCCAAGAACTGCAACCCTGACGAGGCCGAACCGCAGGTCAAAGGTCGAGGGTTCAGGGTCTGGATTTACTCTCCAGACGGCTGATTCACGCTGGGTTTTGTTTTTGTTGGATCCAATGACTTTCACAGTTTTTGTCAAGAACAAGTTGAAGAGTTTTTAATTAGATCTTTGGGGCTAAATCTGCCCATTAGGGAAAATTAGATTTTACCATGTTTTCCACAAAGAACAAACGGATGAACCCAGGAAAATTTCCCCATGTGGAGGGAGCCTCTCTCTCTCTGACTACTCATTTATTACAGTTAAAAGGTTCAGATAAAAGGTTCACTCAGCCAGTTTTAGGGAAACAAAGTCTGATTGCTGAAGTCAAGAATATTATTGGCACTTTTTTATGGTTATCTTGATTAAAAAAGATAAAATCATGAGGTCTACAAGTTCAGACTTCTAAAAATAATTCAGTGCAAGAGGAGAAGCTGCTGCTGGATTCAGTAACATCTTTCCTGCTACTGAATCCATTTCACCAACTCATGATCACAAAGAAACAGAATAACACGCCTGATGACATTATCACAAAACTGCTAATACGATTTTACACATGAAATTATTGTATAAGAACTATAAAATAAAGTTCAACATGACATAAAGTAGAATTCACTAATCAATACTGATTAGTATGTTTAATATTAATCAGTGTTGAACATGGAGAAGCTCAGGTGAGGGGAAAAAACAACTATTTTGTCCGGCCTTGTTATTTTTTTTGCTGAATTCTTTATTATTTATTTTTATTAAAAATTTTACTACTTCATGTTTATTTTATGCATAACATTTAGTGTAATTTATGTCAGTGTGTTTACTTTCACTTATTATATTTCTTTGCCTAGACTCTATGTATCTGATAATGTTCCATTTTGATGTTTTCATTTATATCTTTTCAGCTTCATACTGGTGTGATATTCATCACTGGTCTCAGTTCCTTACAGGAACCTAAAACTCACCTTCATTCACCACTAAAGCATAAAAAACCATTTTTACTGTAGGCCCAAGAATAAAAATGGTTCTTTACAAGCAAATCTGCTTTTATCAAACAAAATGCTTGTCAAATTGTGTTTATTTTAGATTAAAGTAAGTCAGTCAATGTTTCTCTAATTGAAATTTTGAAACGAGGCGCCAGACCTCCAGAAGTTTTTTCAACACTGATATTCATGCTCATAAGTTTTACCAAAAATTGTAACATTGAGGTTTAGGGAGTAAATTCTACCTCTGCTCTTTGTCTTGTCCTTGTTGATGGTGATCTGTCCATAGTTGACATCCTCTGTCTTCACCGCTGAATAGACAGCTTCTGGATGGCTCTCTGTGAAATAAAATACAATCCACTGCAACACCATTCAAACAGCAGAGAAGTAAATACACACATCACTCTTATACAAAAATCACTGTTTAAAGCTGCCTGTACATGATAACACAGATACAGGAGGCACCAAACGGCAATTCAGAGGATTTTAAATATTCATGCTGTTTGGCCTGTGGGAGGAAACTGGACTGTCCAGAGTAAATTAATCCAAGTACCTGAAGTAAATCAGGGACTCCAGACTGGGGTTTGAACCTATGACCTTCTTGCTGAAAGGCAACAACCAGTTGTTCCAACATGCAACCCTGTGTCAAAAAACTGACATTCAATACTGACGTCAATTGATAATTATGTTTAGACACTGTAATTAATTTTGCTATAAATTATCGACTGTTGAAAGGATATTTTCCAACCACAAAATATGAAAATTAAGTTGTTTGCTTCAATCTTGGTTTTAATTTAGTAGCATTATCATGTTGGAAACTAGTAACTTTATTTTCATTAATTCTGAAATCTGTACTGCATATATATATATATATATATATATATAGGGTGAATAGGATGTTGATGTGTAAGACCCAGTGGAACATGCATGTCCACATTAAGCTCAAATAGAAAAACAGGAAACTGGACGACCACAAAGCTGCAAGAGGCTGTTCACCACAGACTGCAAAAACAATTCAGTGGTCAAATGCTACCGTTAGTCTCACAGACTGATGATGATGTTTGTTCTTGTTGATCAAGAATGTTTTGATCACAGACATATGAATGATTTTTGTTGCATTGTCTCAGTTACAAAGAACCTATAAACGTTGTGTTTTTAGAGCCCACAGTCGTCCACCTCACACCGTATGTTGTTATATCACATCCTAACCACAATACAAAATGGAAAAAAGTTTAATTAATTTGACACAACAAGTTTTGTTTTGGGGTTTTTGTTACCATTTTTTGGTGTGTTACTCCTTTGTAGATGAGGCAATATGTGAATGTGACCGTATAGGATGTCCTCCTCTCCAACTTCCTCTTCATTAGCTGAAATCAACCAAAATTCACAGTCCTGACTTGGACTCCAGTTTAAAGTGTGACTGAATTTGTACAACTAAGAAAAAATTAGAGCATCTTTAAAGTAAAAGCTTAATGTGTGAAACAACACCTGAGCATCCGGTGTTTTTAGTCCTGCCAGGTTTCCTGTTTGCATGTCTTCTCACCAGTACGACCAGCAATAGCAGCAAAACCACAACAACAGCAAGCGCAACAGGCAGGAGAGCAAATGAAAATGTAGGTGCAGCAGGAGAAGATTTTTCTGAAATACATATAAAAATAATGTTTAATTGTGGATATTAAGACTTTATAAACTAAGCAAGTGAAGGTCCTACCTGAGACAGAGATACTGGAGGGTGGAGAGGAGGTGCTGGATTTCTCTACAAATAAAGGTGGTAAATATTTGTCACAAAGATTCAGATGCTTTAAAGAAAATCCAAATTCAGAGAAGCTGCTGACCTTTGACCCAGATCCAGCTGGATGGAGACTCTCCCTGACCGCTGATGCTGCACTTATAGTGACCTTCATCAGATTTCTTCACCTGG
>CAEGAF010002136.1:0-16027 GCA_903067075.1 Micropoecilia bifurca
CTGTGGTCATCGGGGCCCTCGGGGCAGTCACCCCCAAACTGGAGCAGTGGCTAAAACAGATCCCAGGAACAACATCAAACATCTCAGTCCAGAAATGTGCAGTACTAGGCACAGCCAAGATACTGCGCAGAACACTCAAGCTCCCAGGCCTCTGGTAGAGGACCCGAGCTCAGAGGATGAAAGAGACCACCCCCCGAAGGGTGAGAAGGGAATTTTTTTTATATATATATTTAATTTCCTTTATTTAACCAGGTAAACCCCATTGAGATCCAGATCTCATTTTCAAGGGGGACCTGGGAAATTGCTTATTTTGCTTAATTGCTTATGTGCCTAAACTTTACATTTTTATTTCTCTTAATCCTATTCTGAGTTGAATAAGTTGTTGGTTTTACCCTGAAAACTCCCCAAAACAAAGGAAAAATACAAACAAAAATGTGGTCTCTAGCAAAATAAATAGTTTGGACACCTTTACTTGTCCTCTGATAAGTGTTTGTCCCTCACTTTTAAAGGATTTGTGTATAACCCATTTCAGTGACCTGAGATGCTCATCAGACACATTGTTCAGAAGAAGGTCCTGTAGAAAGTGCACTTCCTGTGGCAACTCAAGAAATGCAACCTACCAAAGGAGCTGCTGGTCATCTGCTGTCTGTCCTGTTTCATCCGTTTTCTTTGCGATTTGTCTCATCCTCAAAAAATTGACAGAACCAGCCTTCAACAAGCAATCATCAGAGCTGACCTTCAATCAATGCAGATTTGCCTACTGGATTTTTTTTTTCCTATTGTTTGTCTTAAACTGTTTGGAAGAAAATGCAGCTTGGGAATTACATTTTTATAAGTGTCTAAACTGAACTATTCCAGTCCCCACTAGTCCCCCACTTTGTGAGTACAAAGTGATACACAGATCAATTGAAAACTTTGAGTTAAGTGTTTTGTCCATCGGTACTTCAACATATGACAATAGCTGAAATCGCACGTACAACCTTTGAATTATAGGAGAACCACTGAATTAGAGATGCTGCAGTTGTCTACTGCGCAAAGTGAGGGAAAGCTGGCATAACTTACTGAACTCAACCCAGGAGTGGATTGACTTTAATTGAGGTTTCTGCACAGTTTAGAGCACCAAGTATATTATTTCCTCTAAGTTTCGCAAACACTTCAGTGCAGAAACGCCTTCACATTCCTAAAAAGCTCAGCCTTGGATCTATTCATTTCTCTTTTACTCAAGATTTTAATCTCTTACAAAGGCCATTTACCGAGGAACGACTTTGTCATGCAGTTAATGACAATCGCAAAGATACACACTTGAGAGATTGTGCATGCACACAAGCAGGTGTTTATGTTTGGACATAATCTATTGTTCTTCTATTCTTTTCCCTCGGCTCGCCAAGCCCGACCCGATGCTTCGGCTGCCTCATTTTGTCTTTGTTTCAAATATTTCCCTCGTATGACTTAATTCGATACATCTGCCCATTGTTTTATCTTCTTCTTACTTCCTCTCTGTGTAGTGTCATAATTAAAGAGTAGTGATATATAATTACCGTGCATATTTACCTCAAGTCCTGTCCCAGTGAATGTGAACCCCCCTCCTCTGCTCTCACTTCTTTTGTGGCTCCAATGTTATTATCTGCATCCTGTTCAGCTTCTTAGCTGTCCACTTCTTAGGTCCTCAGCTTTGAGAAAATTAATGATCCCATATGCAAATTAGGAAAAAATATGCAAAAAAGAAGAAGAAATAATCAAACCATACACTATGCAGAATTTATGAGAGTATGAATAGAAGTCTTATTTTGTCACATATAAAGGTCCTGTATGAACACTATGCATCTCCACCAATGGAAGTATTCAAGGAAACTTCAAGTTCACTTGAAACTTACAATAGTCAGTGGTGAATAGCCCTTAAAAATGTAGTGCTAGACAAACAGAAAGGTGCTGACCTTGGTTCAGTGCTAAACACACAAAGCTGCGCCTTTATGCAAATTGTTGCTGTCTTGTAAAGGGTCACCAATAGCAGAAAAGAAACTAATTAACCTTTTTTTCATCATTCCTTCTCTTTCAATTTAAGGAAGACATCCAACTTTCAATAGTGCGCTCCATATTTTTTTTAAAGTTTCTTTACAAATTCCTTAATTGCCCTTCGATCATGGAGGTCTTCTTTTATGAAACTCGTGCCTGATGTTATAAGAGAAGGAAAAATTATTCTCTTCAAAACAGTATGCCTTCAAAGTTAAAGATACCAAAGTCTTTTTTTTCCTCAAATTTTTATTTATTCACATCTGATTCTTTTCAAGTTTTGTACTGTATTTTATTCTTAAGGGAAAACATTCCCTCAGATGCATCTTTCAACCATTGTAACCTTCTATATTTAATTATTTCACACTAATCATATTTTCTCTCTTGACATTTCATAACTCCCAGCTCTTTGAAATGACAAATCTCCCAAAAAATGTCATTACGGTTGAAATTCCTGTTTGAAAATGCAGAAATGTATTTATTTGCTCCTGAATAGGTCGCTTTTGCATTTTTTTCACTCCGAGGCAAAACTATGTTGGCCGTGAAGTTTGAGCCTTTTTTCCTTCTATACTTTAGGATCGGTTTCAGAAGAAATGAACTTGACTGTGGTTCAAATGAGGCTTTAGAAATGGTTCCCAAACGTTTCAGCTTCACTGGAAAAAATGTGTGACCCCGACTATTCATCTATTCATATATGAAAATATTTACTCACAAAACCCAAAAACGCAAGCAAAATAACATCAATCTATATCTGCCAATGTGGTTCATCTAGAGCTTTGTAACTCTGAGCGTTAATGTTAGATGAAGAACATTTATGTCTGAACTTTGACTGGGCCATTCTAGCACATGAATATAGTATTTAGTGTTGGCTGAATTTTGGCTGGATTTTGAACAGGTTAGCTCACTCCACTCTTCCCACAAACAGTAACTAGCTTCCCCTGTCTCTACTAAGCAGAAATTCCACAGCATATGCTGCCACCACTGTGCAGACAGAGCATTCAGGGTGACGCATTTTCTTTCTGAAACACATAAAGATCAAAAACATACATTCCTTTTTGCTGTGTCTACAACAGTAGGTCTTCTTTCTTGCCCTCGGTGATGGCGGACGCTTTTTTCCTCTGCTCCCTTCCTGCCCTGCTTGCTGTTTTTGTACTGTCTTTTTCTCTATTTTTGGAGCCTTTCTTTGCACATCCTCCAAATCTATAAACTATGTATCTGGTCAACTGGTCTGTCAATGCAATTGATAACATTTTCTCGACGAGAAGATCTCTTGTCCTGCGGGGGCACACCCAGGGAGATTCACCCTGGATTTATTCATGATGACAGGATTTCTGCTGTTTGGAGCCAACACTCAGACTGTTGGTGTGGGCAGAGATGCAAGTTGGATGTGAGTCTTACTTTTACTCGCAGCCCAGTTGAGGACTCCAAAACTCACTAACGGAATGAAATTGGTCTTAGCTCTATAACTTTAGAGCATACTTAGAAATTCCAGAGAATACTTACATATACTTACTTACACTTATGTAGCAACCCAGAACTGGGATTAGAACAAGTAGTTTTTAGAATCCAGAAAAACTACCTTAGCAACTACTTTTTAGACTCCTATTCTTCCAACCACAAAAAGAAGCTAGACCAGAGAATACTTACTTATACTTATCTACAAACCCTGAAAAGGAGTATCTAGTTTATATACGTTGTATCAACATTATTAGATTATTTTTCTTCTTTGCTTTCCTTTGGTTTGCTTTTTCATTCATGTAAAGCACTTTGAATTACCTTGTTGCTGAAAATGTGCTATATAAATAAAATTACTATTACCTTTACATCCAAAAGAAGAAAATGTGAATCCAGCGTGTGTTTATCTTCTGATCTGAAGCAATTTCACCAGGCCATACAAGACCTAAAGTGTTAATGGAACATAGGTTTTGAGCAATGTTTTTGCATTGAGAAACTTGGAATTGCTCTGTCACGTTTACTAGTATTGATGTTACATGCTGTCCAGAAACATAAAGAAAGAATCCTATGCCCAGTCTTCACTCTTGCATTGTCTTACATTCAACGCAAATGTTATCAGATTATCAAAAGAGATTTTTTTAAATTATTTTGAAGGCAGTGAGCGAATGACTATTTAATGCAGCCTGCATTAAATAAATAGTAGAAACACGATGGGAAAGGGGAGGACAATATTAGAATAATTTTAAGGACAATTGTACGCCCACATAAAAAGATCAATTAAAGCATTAGGATCTCCTTAAGCTCTGTTCAAGGAAACCTGTTGGCCTTGATTGAATAAAAGAGGCCTGATAGAGATATGTGCACCATGATTCCCTTCCACTCCACCGCATGCCCTGCCTCTTACCATCAACCATTATGTAGACTGATCGCATATTAAGAAGACATGGCTCTCAGTTTTGAATAATTTGCCTAATGTTCTGTCTGATACAAACTTTCAGTGCCACAATGCTGCAGTTTGAGGATCTGCATGAAAAGGAGCCGCAAAGCCAAACCATTGAACATCAAGTAGGTAGAGTGTAGGTGCTGCTGTCTGGAAGCCGATTCATAGACGCACCGCCCTCGACCCTGCACCGCGGCAGACTCAGTAAGCGTGGAAGAAAAAAATTCAGCCTCTTTACCTTGTGGATCTACATATTCCACCATCCAAATACATAAAGAATCAATCTGAGCCTACTGTATGCTGAAGAAAACTATGGCTTTGTCTGGCTCTTTTGTGCATGCCTGTCACTTTCCAAGTGAAATGAGGTTATTATAATGAAATCTGGAAACCAAAGAACAAAATCAGGGCAGAAAGTGATTGAAAAAAAGAGAAACACTGCAGAGTGGTGGGTTACAAAAATGCAATATAGCAGAAGACCTAAAGAAAATTAAAAGCCCCTCAGATGAATACATACTCCAAGGAAACAGAAATACAGTGAGTGTTTAGAAGAGCAGGGCGGACAGCATACATCTCCATACTGATTATGCACCGTCTATTGTCCAGTGGCTTGCTAATTATTGCAATGCGTGGCTCTCCTCTTTTCAAGACCATTATGAAGCTTAGATAAGAAGTCTGACCTCCTTCTGTCTGAGACTTGTTGGTTCTTACATTGAAAGCGGGGCAGAAAGTAGAAAAAAAGACAGAGGGGGGAGAAATGGAAAAGAGGGCAGTCTGTCTTATGTAGCCTCGAAGAAACGGAGAAAGGACAGTTAAAGCATAGAGAGATAAAGCGAGGTTGAACATTTTAGTAAAATTGCGTTTTATCAAGAAGGAAAGAAAGAGGGCAGATAAAACCTTGGGGAAAATATATTTTAGAAAAATCTGTCTGGTGTGAGGATTAGGTTCCCTCTGTAATGTTCACATTATAGTTTTATTGACAGGGAAATCTGGGATTGTTCACATTAAAGATTGTGTTTTTACAGGTATTGTTAGTTGTGGAGTACACATCGCCAACATCACTATTTGACCCTAAATATGTACTTCTAAACGTAAGGTAAAGTAAGGTCATTTTATTTATATAGCACAATTTCAGCAACAAGGTAATTAAAAGTGCTTTACATGAAAGAAAGAATGTTACAAAATTCTCGTGAACACACTCCACGGGTTTAGGCTTTGTGTTTTCTGTAAATGGTTCCAAGAAGATGGAACAAAAAAACTGAAAAGATTTCTGTCCAAATTCAGTTTGGATTTTAGAAAGCAAGTAAAAATAAATTCTCACAATGAAGAGAGTATCCACCGGAAAACTTTCTGTTAATATAGAGCAACAAATTTGATAGAAGTCCTAATGTGACCTTATGAATAAAAATATGCCAACGACGGAGTGACAAAGGCTGTCCATCGAACTCGGTTTTATAATGTGCAGTGATGTGTAAAACCTGTTAGACATGTCATAAATATGAACAGCTTCTCATAAAGAGTATCCAGCAAACGTGAGCTAGCATTAGCTTGTAGCGCCGCTAATTTTTTGCCATTGACTCAAAAGTAACTGGAGTGTTTTATGATCTATTTAGATGAATACATTTATTTTGTGGTTTTCAGTAAAAACTATTCAATAATTTGCTGTATTATAGTAATAGGAATAATAAAATATGCTTTAATGGATAACAAAACACTGAAAAACCCTGCAAAATAAAAACAAAATCTACAGGTATTTTATGATGCAGAGACCTTCTGTCTAGACTGGGAGAATGGATGTCTAGAGTAGATTATGGTATGCAGCGTTATTGCATTTTTATGAGAAAAGCCTTAATAATAACAATATACATGAAACTATTGAAAGGTTTGTGTTTTCTTGCCTGAAATTCCAGCTCTGTTGTTCTGATAAAATAAACAAATTCATTCCCAATGGAGCAGTACTATTGCTGGTTATGCTAACCACTGACATCTGGATGAACTGAAACTTTTGATTAATAAACCTGCTGTAAAATTATATTTTTTGGAAGACAATTATATATTTTAGAGAAACAAAAGGCAATAAATGCCAGTTATTCGTTTCTGTAGGATGTAAAAGGATCAAGGGTTAAAAACGAAGGGCGACAATATGTCAACAAAGAAAGTTAGAGAAGAAAAAGGCAGAAAAAAAGTAGAAGCTGGAAAAGTGACAGAGGTAGGAGGAGAATCAAAGTTTTGTTAAAAAGATTGGAATAAACTGCAAGGTGCACACACTCGTTTTAACACCTCTTCAGATCAGGACACGGTCACTCCTTTCGAATAAATGAATAGTAATTGATTGGAGCAAGAGCAACAGATAATGGCCAGTATGGCTCCTTCACCACCCACTAATCTACTGAGGAGAGGATACGTAGGTGTGGGCTTTTTTGTGTCTTAAGTATCAGTCTCCAGTCTGTTAGAGGAGTGAATGGAAGTTGTTTGACAGGCAGATATTAGGCCGTCATGGCCAACGTGAATAAAAGAGACTCGGATAGCAAAAACCCGTAAAACTGTCATTAATGTACACACCTCTCTCTCCTCTGGAGGAGACAAAGATGGGAGCATGTTCGCGGCGGCACACTTAGAGCATCAGATGCAGCCAGGGGGGCCAAAGGAGAGCACAGCATCTCTCCCAGCTCTGAGGGGAATGCAAATTATAGGACTGACAGCAGAAACTCATAAAAAGATGTTTATTTTATCTATGTCTGTGCCTTTATGCTCAAAGAAGAGGGAGTTATATGAATGTGTAGACAGGAACAGGGAGGTTGCAATCAACAGCATTTTTAGTTCATATTTAAGGCTTTTGATGATTTATTTGAACCATTTTACTCCCGGGTGAAATGGTCATTATCAAAATTATACATGAAGACTCAAATGTACACAAAAACCTCCTTTGATATTTGACTCAATGCCCCTTTGCAAAGTGTGCATTGACTGCATGCTTTTTGTAGTCATTAACAGGAAAAACTCTAGCTGGTATTAGATGACTCTTAGCAAAATCAGTTAATATCAGGTGCTTTCACATCAGCCATGTTTAAAACATCCAGGTTCTTTGGGAGGTATAGTTCAAGTGGACAGAAGACCATTCCAGTAGCAGGAAGTGAACTACAGCGCAGGGCATTCTGGGTAAATACAACCAAGACAAACATGCATGTCTAGTATTACATCAGAAATGTCCATGTTTTCACAAATGCTGATGAAGATGTACAATATCAACCCAGAAGACCACACCCACCCCTACAAAAAACTGAACAGCGTGATTGTCCACATCGTCCAGTTTTATATGGACCAGATTGTAGCATCTGCTCAAACAGATAGAACCAGAGAAAGGTTTTATGATCAGAAGACATTAACAGCACTATGCAAACTTATCTACAGTGACTGCCATTTTGCCAAATTTATTGCCGCAACTACAAATTTGAAAATGTTCTGGAAAGAATAAAGAAGGAAACAGTAAGCTTGCTAAATGTGCTTTCCAAGGCAACAGTGTCTGCTTTATAGAAAATATTTGGGCTATGGTTAATAGCCGAGTCTGCCTCAGGAAACCAAGAATACTTTCACACCTGATAGTCTGGTAGACTCGGTTTGATTGAGGTCCAAATCTATGTTTGTTACATTTCTAGCTGACCTGTGTCAAACAATCCAGACCCTTTGAGCAACCCATTAACCCCTCTCCTCTGGGGGTGCTGCAACAGTGAGCCACTCAAAAAACTCTGAAGAAGACACTCAACGCAACTTTCTTCTTCACAAATTGTAAATGTTTCTTTGATGAAAGACCAAAGAAACATTTAAATTAATTTAAATTAATATTGTCAGAGGAAAAAAATGTTCTAAACTTGCAAATATTTTGTCATTAAAAAATTCTTGAAAACTGCAGCGCTTGAGATTGTGATAACTCTGTGATGAAAAAACAAACAAACAAACAAACAGACAGAAAAACAAGCGGCAACATGTTTTTCTGATGTCAGAGGATGTTGTGACCAAAGACTACAGTCGCTTTGTTGGTCCTGGACTCATTTAATTTCCATTGAGCTCATGGTGATATGACATATTTCTGTTAACCAATAGTAACTTCCCTGCCAGCATGCCTAGGTGGGCCCCATGTGGGAAAAAGGAGGGCAAACCATATGGGTGCCATATGGGTTGGTCTGTGGGCTCCACAATGGCCCCACATGGATTTGCCCATGTAGGGCCACAGCCCACATGGGCCCTACATGGGCCATATGGTGGTGGGCCCACATGGGTTTGTCCATTTACGGCCCATGTAGGGCCTATGTAGGCTGTGGCCCAACATGGGTATACCCATGTGGGGTCATCGTGGGACCCCCGGACAAACCCATATAGGACCTATATATCAGCCCTCCTTTCTCCCACATGGGGCCCATCTAGGCAGGCTGGCTGGGTTCATTTCAAAGTTTGAATGCTATGACTTGACTTGTCCGAACATACTGTACCTGTTATCATTGCAGCCAAACCACAAGCTGAGTCTCATTCAGCCGCAAAGTATTTCTGCTAAAGACATTTGGTGTGTCATTATGGATGAGGCGGTCCACTCTAAAATTGACTCCATGCTGGATAGTGACATTAAAGATTCCAGTGGAGTTACATTAAAACACGTCAAGATATTTCCTTTCAGTTGGAGGGTTTTGGTTGTAATTTTTTTCCAGAACTTTTCAAATAGTGACACATGCAAATCATTTGTACATGTGTACTGTTTTTTTTATCTGATGGATACTTTAGGAATCAATCTAGATGTAGTCATGGATACAATTCTCATCCTTAGGTCTCCACTAAGTTTCCTGGGCTTTCCTGATAGTCCAAGTTATAGCCAATCTATCTCATTGGAGAAAACAGTCTACATATTAGAGGATTTGATTATGGCGTCAAACCACAAATTTAAAAAAACCCGATTAGAATTGATGAGAACAAAACAAAATGGTATTTGTTGATGGGGTTTTTTCTGCCTGTAAGTGGCCTTCCTCCCATGCTTGGAGTCACTGATCTGGTCATTGATCCAAGCAGCCTAATAACCTAACTCTTTAATTCATGGATGTATGAAGGAAACAAGAGTCTGCATTTTATGGTAAATTTTGCGTCGCTTGGTATTTAATCTTTAATATGACTTCAGGCAGTCGCCCGTCACTACTCAGTTATAGCAGCGTCCTGCTGAATGATGCATGCTGAGAACAGTGACCAGCGACATGCAGGGGAGCCACAGTTTTGTCTTTGCCTCCAGAGTTCAAGGTTGTGAGAGATTTTGAATAAAACAGGGAGTTGATTCTTTATGTTTAGACTTTGTGTTCATATACATTTTTAAAAATATTCTTTCCTTCAGCTTGAATGCAGAATGAATATGAGCACATACGTCGGTAGTATGAGGATTGTATTTAGTCTCATGCATTTAAGCCATACACCGATCTCATCTCTGCCTTATCTATTCAATATAACATATTTATGAATGAGGGGGAAAGAAATATATTTATTTTAGGAGTTTACGAGTAAAGCAGCCAAGGCCTCAGTCACTGACATTGAAGGATAACTGCCATCCAGCAGGTCTCCAGGTATGACTATGTAATGCTAAGGAGGTTGCCAGTACCTTGAAAACAGACACTGTTGATCAAAGATTTTTGTTCACTGCTCTTCTACCTGAGGTGTTGGCTTGACCTGTTCAAGCACTCTTAGTGGTTGACTTTGTTTTAAAGCAATCTAAAATATGTATGGTCAATTTTTAAAAATCAGTTAAAATTGCAACATAAAAGATAACTTGAATAAAAACAGAGTAAATGCAGTTTTTAGATGAAGAAAAATGTCTGAGCTAATCATTGTGTGAAAAAGTAATTATCCTCCTTGTTAACTCTTGAATTAGCTTTAACCATATTTTTGGTCTGGTTTTACAAAGACCAAATCTTACTGGCCAAAATAGTGTAGTCTAGAAATCCCTTAAATAGAACCAGTCTAACAGGATGAAGAAGGCTAAAGGGAACATATCACATCCTAGTCGACAGTAGTTTAAAAAGAGATAATAAACAGTCCTGGAAAGGGTTACAAAGTCAATTCTAAGGCTATAAAATGTCCACAAACCACAATGACAAATGTTATCCACTAATGGAGAAAAGTTGTAACAGTAGTGAACCTAGTCTGGAGTGGACGACCTCCGAAAACTCCAAAATTGCACACCAAAAATGTCACATAACATCTAAAGCACGTTCATCGCCTCGGTTAAGGTACTGTAAGGCCACTGAGCAATCACAACCTCCAAGGTCAAAACTACTGGTGAACTGAACAAAAATATAGATTGAACTTTTTGGAAGGTGTGTCCTGTGTAAAACCAACAGAGATTCAAAAAACGGATGTCACGCCAACAGGGAAATAAACCTGCTGCTGGTGTTGCTGCTCTAGGACCCAGTAGACGATTAACCAAAAACTACTGTAAATTCCAGATTATAGAGTGCACCTCACTACAAGCCACACCCACAAAGTTCCATCCATCCATCCATTTTCTTGCACCCTTGTCCCTTAGTGGGGTCGGGAGTTGCTGGTGCCTATCTCCAGCTTGCGTTCCGGGCGAGAGGCAGGGTACGCCCTGGACAGGTCGCCAGTCTGTCGCAGGGCAACCCACAAAGTTTAAAAAAAAAATTGGAAACATACATATACACTGTAAGCTGCACCAGGTGTTACAACCCCACCCTAAAAGCCCTAAAGTAAATGCTGGCACTGGGCTTAACATAAAGGTCAGTCAATCCGAACATTTGATGTCAGTAACAAAACATAATTTATTTTGCAATTCTGATAAAACAACTACAGGAGACAGAAAAAAAACACAGGAAAGCTTAATGCGTCAGGGTCTCCAAGGCCAAAATAATAAACAAAACACCCCCTTATAACTATAAAATAAAACAACCACTTTCTAAAGAAGAACTAAAAGAAAATACAAAACCTAAACTCCCTTGCTAACCACAAAACAGGAGAAAACAGTTTACAAAAATGGCAGAGAATCCCTACCAGCTTCCACTGTGAACAGAAACACTTCTTAGACAATTATACACAAAAATGCTCACAGCAAGAACAGTTCAGTCCCCACACATGGTCAGCTCTCAAACAGGATTACGTCAGGTCAAGGCCCAGGACAAAAGAAAAGGGATCTGGCATCTCCAGCATGCAGCCCTTTATAGGGTGGCTGATGAGCTCCAATACACTTCACCTGCGGCAGGCAGGTAGAACTGAAACAGAGAGAGACAGAGCTCTCTCAGAAAGAGAGCCCCTAGAGGTTAGTGACCCAAACACCGGGCTATAGCCATTGATATCTCAGCTGCTCTCGGTTTTCCCACAAGGACGCAGCAGAGGGCTGTTGATCTGTCCTATTAAGGACACAGCCCTCGGTCTCCAACGCCAACGGTCTGTCATGGTGAACGGTCTGAACCATGGATTCGTTCATGTTGAGCTTATATGCAGCGGCTATTGATCTGTAATGCCAGATGGATAGCCTTCAACTTAAAAGATGCACCATATGAACTTCTTCGTGCTGTTTCCATGAGGGGAGGTTATGAGTTTGAGGACCTTTCTCCGTTGTGCCTGCTGCTAGCATGTGCTTGTTCTAAATGAAAATCAGCGATTCCAATTTTAACTTCCAAAGATTCACTTAATGCTAAAGAGCCCCCTGGTTGTTGAAGAAAAATCCACAGAAAAGTTGGTGCGGCTTATAGCCCTGTGCAGGAAAGAAGTAGCAACGTATAGTCCAAAAAAATACAGTAATTCAGATTTCTGCAAAAAAAAAAAGTAGACCAGAGTGGTCTGGAAAGTTGATACAATAAGTCTGACAACACTATCAGTTCAAGATTTCAATATTTGTACTGACGGATTTAATTTAAAACTGTATTTAAAACAAAAACCTCCTGTTAGCCTCTCTATGAATCTTATCAGAGGTGTGAAGGATCCATCTGGGAAAAAGAAGGATAGCATCTGTGGCTTGCATTTGGAGATGTTGAGTTTGGACAGACTTCGTCTTCATTGCTGGGACATAGTCAAAGGATGGGAAACGCTCTGTCTTGTGGTATGGGAATCACTGTCACAGAAAATCCTTCATGGGAAAAGCAGCAATGTCTCTATTTAACAGGATATTCTCTAGATGAAGAAGAATTGGCTGATATGTAATCGCATATCGTCACCTTCTTAAATAATGACCAAACTACATTTTTACCAAAACCGTTTTTGTTTTGTTTTTTTGCCTAAAAACATATTTTGCATAAAAAGAAGTGATATTTTTTTCTTTTTGTCAAAATTACTTTTGCAGTTTCCAGACGCTTTGATAAACTCTGGACATTTATGCAGAAAAAAAGGCTTTTTTATTTCTGTTTTGGTGAATAATAATTTTGTCTAAGGCCAAAGATTTGTCATTTTCTATGATCAGACATATAAACAAATAGAAATTAAACTGTAATTTTTTATGAGAAATAACTTGCATGTTGCAAAAATAATTGACTATAAATATATTTAAATATATTTTAAAATTGATACTGCCGTGACCGCCCGTTCACCCTCTCACTCAAAACTCTTTATTAAGGCCTCCAAAACTGCATCCCACCCACTTACTGTATATCTGTCCATCACGGAATAAGGGCCTATCTGCAGTGGACCGCAGGGTACTTAAGGCTATCTGCAGTTAATTCAAGATACGTGGAATTGAAGAGAGATATGACATGAGTGGAGAGAAGAAGGGGAAGAACAGAAGCAAAGAGTAAAAGTCAAGAAAAAACAGCAGGAAAAAGAAAAAGAAGGCAGGCAGATGGAGATGGAAAGAGAGAGAGAAAGTCATCTTAGAAAAGCTTTCAGATAAATGTGGAAATGATAAATGGAACCACAGAAGGACAGAAATGTTTATAGTGAGGGCAGGGATGTGTGTGACTCAAGTGTGTGTTTGTGCTTGTTTGTACCAATTTTGCGTGCGTGCGTGTGTGACTTTCAGGTGCAGTCCTTGGCACACGGATATCCCTCTATTATCTGCCTGTCTTCGTCCGCTCAACTTATTCTGCTTCGGGCAATTCTCTACTTAAAGAGCTGTCCAAAGAATACACACACACGCACATAAGTTTTTCTTCTCGCCATGTTCCAGAGGGGCAGTGTGGTTTGGCAGGGAAGTGGCTGGCTAACAGCTTGCAGGAGTAAGGTGACATTGCTCTGTATTCACAACCATGTGTGCGCGCGTGGCTTTGTATGTGTGTTTTGTGTGTATAAAACCAGCAGGTCCATCTCTGGAAATTTCTATGTTTGGGTTGTTCTGTCCAAGTTTCTTCACTTTGGGTGTGCTTGAAGTAACAGAAGAAGAGGATTTTTTCCAAACGTGGCGGAAACAGTGACATCATAAAAGGTAGCTAGATTGGCGCCAAATGTTTTATGAGCCAAAAGGCTCTTATTGTGGTGGTAGAAAAATATAAAAACTATAAAAATAAATTCAGTTCAGTAATTATTTCCACACATTTTTGTGACAATAAACATGCATCATAAAATGTTTAAAACTGATTAACACTAGCTTGTACAGATGTTAGTGTTACACTTTCAGGTCGTTTGTCCATTCACACCTTCGACAGTAAGGGTGCGTTCACACTGCAGCCTGAAGTGACCCAATTCCGATTTTTTTTGACGTAATGCTCCCTGTATTCGATCTTTTCATGGCAGTGTGAACAGCACAGGTCGGATTCTTTATTGAATGTGACCCATACGTATCTGATTCAAATGCGACCTAACGTTCAGGTCGCATTCATCCGAACTGAACGCCACTGATGCTCTACAAATCTCACTATTCTACGTCCTGATACGCGCAAGAGGGAAGAAAAACAATAACCATGACGGACTATAATGAGGATTAAGTTGTTAATATGTTGCTCCGGCCGGACACCAACTTCAAATATGTAAGCTAAGCTCCACCGTTACCCTCCATGTTTACTTCCCCAAACACTGAGCACTTCGTCTTTTTATGGCAGTTCGCAGAACACTGAGAACGTTGACGCTACTGCGCCCTCTAGTGCGCATGTGGGACACTTTCAGGTCGTTTGTCCGTTCACACTGCAGAACACATACAGGTCGCATTTAATGGCAGTGTGAACGGTTCCAGCAAAAAAATCGGAATTGCCAAAAAATCGGAATTGGGTCAATTCAGGCTGCAGTGTGAACGCATCCATAAAATCAACAACTCTTGACTTCTGAACTCTGAACTCCACCAGCGGCTCTAACACTGAAGGAGTTAATTCACTGACTCCACCCAGAATCACAGATTCCCACTGAAGAAGCGAAGCGATAGAAGCCAAGTCATTTCAGGAATATTTACTTTCCACATGCCTGAGTTATTTACTGCACTTGGTAAGTTATTTTTTTCTGAAATTGTTTATAACTTATTTTGAGTTGAGCTCAACCTCTTTGACAGACGTCACGTTCGCCACACGGCTCGGTGTTGGCATGTTTAGCTTAGCATGCCGAATGTTAGTGAAGTATAAGTCTTGGAAAACATTTAATCAAATTATTGGCTAATTTGAACAGATCCTTAATAATCTGGAGTATGTTTTTTCATGATGTTGAACGTTTACATGCATATTGGTCAGATTTATTAACCTTTCTGATAATTTTTTTCCTTTGAAAAAACGTAAAAGCCTTTTTCACGTTGAGAGCATTATTACCGCTATTGTGTCTCTTAAATACATTGTGCAGTAGGATTTAATCCTTTTATTGCCTTTTTGCATATATTAGAACCAGTTTGGTTGAGGATGAATCTCCAGTCGTCAGCCTAACCTCTCCCTCCTGATCCTGCATGGATTCTTCGAAGATTCAAGCTCCAAAAATAATTATGTAAGTGTTAATATCTCTGAAACTCTACATTTCTCTAATGGAGGCTTGTTGTTAGAGTTGTAGTAAAATATATTCCTTCGCTCCATTCCTCATTGTTATGTTTTTTTTTTGTTATAATCCAGAGACCGACACTGGCTGTCCTACTCAGACTGAAGACTGTCTGATGCAGTAGAGGAGCATGTTGGTGTCTCCGGCCAAACTTCACGAACAGCCCAACAACCTGAAGACAGTCTGTTAGTGAGTGGACATCTCTCTAGTGAGTGGGCATCTCTCTAGTGAGTGGACATCTCTCTGGTGAGTGGACATCTCTCTGGTGAGTGGACATCTCTCTAGTGAGTGGACATCTCTCTAGTGAGTGGACATCTCTCTGGTGGAGGGCAGAGAGGAACTGACTCTTATCAACAGAAACTGGATAAGAAATGATGGATCTGAATATCAGGTTGGTCTGTTATGTACTGTAATATCTGGAAATCTACCTGTTAAAAGAAAATGTACTCTATCATATTACATGAACAGCTTGCTTTACTTTCTCCACCTTGTACTTTGAACAATTTCATGCATATTGTATTGAAGAAAAATGTATTAAGCATACTGTATTTTGTATTGCACAGCTGATATGTTAGACCTTTTGATAACAATATGTGAATGAAAGTTACATGTCAAACATTCACATTATTCCACATTGTAATATGTTTTGTAATTATGGTGCATATTTTGAAATAAATGCATTTGAGAAAATAATTGCCTCTTTATTAA
>CAEGAF010002137.1:0-15176 GCA_903067075.1 Micropoecilia bifurca
TATTTAAAAGGTTGATCCTTTGTTTTACCTTAGGAATTCCAGGAAAAAGCAAGATTCCAATATAGGAGCCATTTTTCTTGACAGCCATTTCACTGGCTTCTTTAGGAAGATGAACTGATAGAGTGTAGTTTGTTGCCAAATTGTTGCTTTCTGATAAAATCTATTGCAAACAGATTATTACAATTACATGTGTGATGTATCATGTCTGATGATGTGTTTTTTTTCTTATTTAAATAAAGCTGTGTACCTTTACATCTCCATTTGATGTGAAGACAAAGTTCTTATTTTCCTGATTTTCTTGTGTAAGTTTAGCAAACACTCCCTGAGTTTTACCAATTTTGATGATGGCTGTGCTTGTATTGCGCACTAAGTCTGCAATAATACTCATTTTACTCATAGTATTTCTGTAACATAAAAAGAGATTTTTATCTAAACATAATTGACAATTTAACACTCCTTGTAATGCAGCTTCCACTACTGATTATGATATTCTTGGATCATTGGATTTATTGACAGATATACTTACACTGCATTCTCAGCAGTCAATTCATTAGAATTAAAGTTTGGGTTATTATCTAACATCAAACTGGGCAGAATTGTTGAAGAGGTGGTAGTGCTTGATGCAGCAGTAGTTGGGCTTGATGTTGTAGTCACCAATGTTGTATGTTGAGTGGTCTAGTTTGAAACAAAGATTGTTTTTTTCATATATGTGAAATATCAGCTGTTTCTTTAAAAATAAATTNCCGATGTTGTAGGTTGAGTGGTCTAGTTTGAAACAAAGATTGTTTTTTTCATATATGTGAAATATCAGCTGTTTCTTCAAAAAGAAGTTACAGAAGTCAGCATACCAAATAACTTGGTTGAGAAAGAGAACTGCTTGAGGTTCTGAAAGCCGTGGTTGTAACAGTATTTTCTGGTTTTCCAGTCCCTGAGGAAGTCCTGTCATTTGTAGGTTTGGAAGTCTAATTCATGAAACATTGCATTAATTTTTGACATGTCAAATCAAAATAACATGTCTTTCAAAAATGAAAATTACAGAGGTCAATTTACAAAAGAACTTGTTTGAGAACCAGAATAGTTTGAACTGCTGAAAACGGTTTGAGTCCCAGGTTCTTGAGTTGTTTTATAGTTTGCTTTGATTCTAGTTTCATTATAATTTTGTGTTAGTTTCTTATTTTGATTAGCTTAGCCTTGTTTCTGCTTTTTTTGTTCAGACGTTTCATAATGATTTCAGTTTATGTTTATTTTTGTCTAGTTAATTTTAGTTACTCTAGTTTTATCATGTTTAGTTTGCTTTAGTGTTAGATTTATTCCCTCGTCCCCGGGGTCTGTCTGTTGCACTTCTTGAAGTGCTTTCAGGTGGCAATATCTAGTTCAGAATAGATTGTTTTAATTTTTCACGTGTGAAACATTAGTTATCTACCAAACAAGAAAGTATGGAAATCATCTTACCAAATAATCTGTTTGAGGATCAGTTCTGCTTGACCTACTGAATGTTGGACTAGGAGACAAACCATGTTGGCCTGTAGTTTCTGATGAAGTGATGTTTTCTGTACTTTTTGAACCCTGGCTTATCAAAAATAACTATTACATAAATCATTATACCCCATTACTTGTTTGAGAATCGGAACCACTGGAGATGCTGAAATTTGAGGTTGTAAGCCAACTGTCATTTTTTGTTGTTCTTGATAACGTCCTGTTGTTTGTACTTTTGGAAGCCTAGTGCATCAGAGATCACATTTATTAATTAATTTGTTGATTGATAAGAATTGCAGTGATCAACTTAGCAAAACACTTGTTTGAGGAACGGAACTGATTCAAGGGCTGAAACTCGGGGTTGTAAACAAAGAACCTTGGTCTGTTGCATCTGATGAAGTGTTTTCATTTGTATGTTGTGACATAGGTTCATAATTTTTTTTAAAACTTTTTGAAACATTAGATGTCCACCAAAAATTAAAATACAAAGATCAACTTACCAGATGACTGTTTTGAGAAACTGAGCTGCTTGATGTGTTTAAATTTGAGGTTGCAAGCAAACTGTCATTGTCTGTTGTTCTTTAAAGTGCTGTTGCTTGTACTATTGGAAACCTAGTTCATCAAGGATCATATATTTTTCAGTCTGTGAAATGTTGATCTTTAAAAAAATGAGAATTACAGAAGTCGACTTACCAAGTGACTTGTTTAAGCATAAGAACTGCTTAAGTTGCTGATATTGGGGCTTCCTTTTTGGACTTTCTGACCGTGTAGTACTCAATGAAGTGCTTTTGTTTTAAGGTGGTGATGTGTAAAAGATGTGTAAAAGATATTATTTTTTGTTATGTGAAATATTTGGTTTTCAATTCAAAATATAAATCACCTTACCAAATATTTATGAGACGCAGAAATTCTTGACACACTGAAATTTGAAGTTGTAAAACTATTTCTGATGAAGTGCCATCATTTACATGTGGTGACGTCTACTTTGTAAAAAAATAAAAATGTTCATGTATGAAAAATTTATTGTCTTTGAAAACATGAAAATTACTGACATCATCAAATATCTTTTTTTAGAAACAGAACTCCTTGAGTTGATGAAATTTGAAGTTGTAAACAAAGTATTATGCGCAGTAAAAATGCCAGTGTTGAATTAACACCTAAAAGTGTCTATATGTGCAAGTCAGCTGGTGTCAAATTCAACAACACAGAGAGTCACTTTAACATTTTACAATGGTGTTAGGGTTATAATATATTAAAAGTAACACCAGCGTAGTGTTGATCACAAAACATAATGTGGTGTTAAAAAAGTAAATAATTGACCCACAAGGTGCCAATAGCAATCAAATCCAGTGGAAAATATTCCAAACAATGCACAGAAATGGAAAGTTTAACTTTTCTTAAACCCATTTCTGTATTATAGACAAATGTTAATTAACAAAAAAATGGGTGTCAATCTTTTAACACTTTCAAAAGTATTACTTTAACACCATTTGACTAGGACATATATAGACACTTTTGGGTGTTAATTCAACACTGGAATTTTTACCGTGTGGGCTGGACTCCCCGATGAAGTGATGTTGTTTGTACGATTGAAAGCCTAGTTCATAAAATATTGTATTTAGTTTTGATGTGTGAAATATTCTCTTTCAAAATTACAGAGGCCAACTTACCACATTTCTTGTTAAAAAAACAGATCTGTTGGAGGTGCTGAAATTTAGGGTTGTTTGTGGCCTTTCTGACTATACAGTCCCTGATGAAATGCTGTTGTCTTTAGGTGGCAATGTCTAGTGTATAAAAGAGTCTATTAATTGTTTTATTTAATTATTACCTCTCTTCCAAACATTACAATTTCCGAGCTCAACCTAGGTAAATTACTTTTTGGGGAAAAATAAATACTCAAGTGGCTGAAAGTTGTTCTTGCAAATAAACTTTTTGTCTCAACTTTCCCTGATGCATGGCTGTCATTTGTAGCTTTGGAAACTTTGTTCATAAAGATTGTATTTATACTTAATTTGTGAAATATTACTTTTTTCTCAAGATAAAAATGTCAGAGGTCAATGTACAAAATACCTGGTTTGTGAAACAGAACTACTTAAGTTGCTGAAAGTCTAGGTTGTAAACAAACTATATTGCCCTGTAGTTCCTTATGAAATGCAGTTGTCGTAGGTGATATTGGTTATAAAAGATTGTAGGGATGCACCGATATAAGAATTTGAGCCAATATCACCTCTGTTCCAGAAACATATGGATCAAGTTGGAAATTAATATCAGTTATTGATATTGTTCCAGTTTTATACTACTATGTTAAAAAATAACTAATATCAGTTGATGATTATGTTAATACAGTTATATACGAGGCATGCCTAAAACATTGTATTTGAATTTGAAGTATGAGATATTAGTTCTTTGAAAAATAAAATAAAATCAAAATCTTACCATACTACTTGTTTGAGAAACTGAAATGCTTGAGGTGCTGAAATTTGAGGTTGTGGTTGCACTTTCCTGATGTTCTGTCCCTGATGAAGTGCTATTGTTTGTAGGTGGTAACGTCTAGAGTATAGCAATGGGTTATACTTATTTATAAAAAAAAGTGTGAAATCCTAGTTGTCTTTCAGAAATAAAAATTATGAAGGTCATCTCACCACATTACTTGTTGGTGTGATCTGAGATGCAGCTGGCATGTTGTTTCGACAAGAAGAATTGATCCCGAATCTTGGCCATGTACCTTTTGATATGAAAACATTGATAAATGTTTATAGTAAACATTTATCAAATGCTTACTAGAAAATTCTTCAATGGCACTAATATAAAATACGTTCACATAGCGTTTCCTCAAATGTTGAATTTCCAAACTGCTGATCCAGGCCAAATCTAATGGTCAGTCCACCTTAACAATGCAAGAAAAAATAAAGTTATAAACTTTACAATATATATGTAAAGTAACTTTGCGTGCAAATGTAAATGAAGAGAAAATGCCTTTCAAAAGTCTTCATACCCCTTGAAAATTCTCTCTCTTCAAATCCAAAGGTAGCTTACTGGGTTGTTAAAGTGGACAAAAATTATGTGTGATTTATAAACTTGATAAATAATTAAATCAAAAGTGCTGTTTGCACATGCATCACTCTAATATTCTTATATAAAGTCCTGTACAATTCTGATGAACTTTACTTTAAATTACAGTCAAAGCCGACTTTTTAGATTTTTGTTTAAAAAAATTAAAAACTTTATTTGTACAGTTGTGTGCATCTTTCCTGTGGCCTACCCCACAAAATCCCAGTAAAATACAATTTTACTTTGCAACTTTGTAAAATAAAAAAAGGTTTATGGTGGTAAAATCGACATTTTTTGATAGTTCAAGAAGTATGGATACTTCAGGCATGTTTGTGCCAAATCTGTATTTGTGACTTTACCCATTTTTAAGCAGTTGTGAATATTCAGCATTAAACCTGAAACAAATAATAAGAAAGACCTTTTGCATGAAGAGATAACATTGACATGTAACTATTTTCAGCAACAGGGGACACTCTCCCTGCTTCAGTTCAAAAAGAACATCGTCGGCAGTACCTTGTGAGTTGTAGAATGTAGATGGCATACATGAAAAATTATATGTTGGGTTCTGCAACACGACAACATCTTGGTTGCATAATGCTGTTTCATTCAGCGTTAGTTTGTAACAGTTACCATCCAAACTTATTTTGGGGCTGCAGTCGAAATCCCCACTTAAACAACAACCTGAAAATACAATAACACATCTGTCAGCAATGCTGCTAATCGCTGACCAGAAATTGAATTAGCTTAGGTTTATCCAGTTAAAATGCATTGACTCAATTTGATAACTCTCCACCACAACATTCTGGTATGTATACACAAATGCATTTCAATTTGAATTATTGTACTGTGTGAAAGCCAGGCTGGTGACAGTAGAGTGTAGTTTAATGCAAGGGGAAGAGCAACCTTCACTTCATGAATTCAAAGTCGGCATGGTAAAAACAGCATCAACCAGTTCTCAAAAAATGATATCTTAATTCATGCACACATTCAACAACACGGACAGTCACAATCATTTATTTAAGAAGATGGAGACCTTCATGATCACATTGAAAAAAATAACAATATTCGGCTTCTGCACCTGTTTTATTTTCATGGAGGTTGAAACACAGCCTTTTTCCACTCTCATTTATATAGACAGCATCTGCAGTATAGAGAAATTACATTTCATTTGGTTTTTCACATTAACTGTTCTTGTTAAACACTATTGTCACTGTAAATCCAAGCTCACCCGTTGGAAAAGTAGTATTGATCGTAATATTTTGAGGAGAAATAAACAGAATGTTTTTGGTTCTTGTATTTGAGCCTGTAAAGAAACAACACTTAAGAACATTGTATCAAAACTAAATAAAAAGTACTTGTATAAGAATAATAATAATTGTAAATGTAAAGCAATACATAATCTCAATAAAA
Organism: Micropoecilia bifurca; assembly: GCA_903067075.1. Lineage (NCBI taxonomy): Eukaryota > Metazoa > Chordata > Actinopteri > Cyprinodontiformes > Poeciliidae > Micropoecilia > Micropoecilia bifurca. The sequence goes on from CAEGAF010002137.1 coordinate 5,938, forward strand.
CATTTATTACTTACATGAAGCTTCACAAAAGTGGTCCTGGTGCAAAGCTGCATAAAGTAGAGAAAGTTTCACAACAGCAAACATCCATCGAGTGATTACGGCCCGCTCTATCATAATTCAAAGTAAGGAGGCAGATTGCATGAGCAAATAACTTGACTACAGCTTGATTTTATATATTTAAGTCCCACTTAAGTGTGTAGCTCCTTCTGCAACATGGTTAGGTCAAATATGGATTGTGTGGCGTTATCATAACAGAAACTTGGTTGTTTGGCATCATTACTATTCAGTCTGTTTTAATTTGCAAATTTAAGCATGACTACAGAGTGTATATTTTTTTTCCCAGGAATGCAATGCAAATCTTTTTGATCCGTCATCAAGGACGTCATTTCATTTCTTTTATCCTAGGATCCGCCTCTTACAAAACCAGTTTTTCTTTAGCACATAATTGTTTGTAGTGCTGCTTATGTTTCTTACTAAGCATTTTAAAAGAAGTTGATTTCCACAGTCAGTAGGCAGACCTACACTTTATGTAAATTTGCACTGGGGTTATGATGGAGCAGAAGACGATTTTGCGTTGGTGGTTGCACAATGGTGACCTAGATAGTTTTTATTTCACTGTACCAATCTGCATATATCTTAAAGCCAACGATGCCATGAGTACTTTGGAAGTTGTCGTACCACAAGAGAAGTTAGTGTAAGCTCTTTTTTCTTACCACAAACATGTACATTTTATGGAAGTGGTCTCTAAATTGATCAAGCTTGAATTGCTCCTCCAATCTTTATGTTCTTGGGCTTTCATAGGTGGCTTTATTTTTATATTAAAATAAAAGCATTGTTCACATCCAGCTTGCACTGACGATAAATATAATTCTGAAGGAAATTGTATTACCCCTTCATCATTTATTCTGCTGATCTAAAAATCTGACAGAACCCCTGTTTCTGTAGGCCACAAACATACTTTAAGATTTAAATATAGACGTTCGACTGCCAAAATATACTGTTCTTCAACAAACGATGTGATGATCAATACAACTCACACATGTATTTTTCTAGCACATGAATGGCATGTTTTGCTTCAGTTTTATGATAATGCCATTTACCTTTAACATTATATTAAAAGTAAGGGATCTCCAACAAATCCACTTGTTAGAGATCCATTAAACCCACTGCAGGTGAACTGAATTTACCAACTTTCATTGACAGAATAAATCTATGAAGCACATCCATGCCACGGCTTGAGCCTTCCGTGATCAAATTTTTCGTGTTTCCTTAAAAGTGGTGCAATGCAAATGAAGTAAGCAAATTTCTGCCAAAGTTTGAGAGCACCTGTTTGCATGTTGGATCTCGCTGAAGAGAAAGGCTTAATTCATAACTGAACAAGAGGATAGTTGTGTTCGGAGTTACATGTGAAATACAGTGGAACCAGTTGTGAAAACAGCAATGTTTCTCCCCAATACCGTGACTTGCTAAAAAAGCATGGTAAAAGCATTAACGGTATATTCACTCATGACATGCATATAACTCACAGTGTCATAGCTATTTGGCTGTTTAAAAAAAAAGGATGGTCACATTTGAATGTTTCAGATCATGAAACATTTTTTTTACATCAGGAAAAGACCCTGAGTAAATTCTGGCTGCTTTTATTAAGGTGCAATCTGGCGCAAAGTAAGTGGGCCATAAACCTGGTTGTGCCATTGCAGGAAGTGACCACTGCCATCACCTGGTTGCGATAAATGGCAATCAGTCAATATCATTGCAGTAGATTAACGTTGTCCCTCTCTTTTTTTAAAAATGTTTTTTTTTGGCCAGATTTAAATTTTTTATGCAGTGTTTTTAAGGATATGCAATAAGAGCTCAATGAATTTAAGTTTGGGCATTGACTGAACTACAAAGCTTTCATCTTGTTTTCCTTTTCTGAGCAATTCAAATGTGGATTTGCTGGTAGGCTGTAGATTATTATTCTGCCATAGAACCAAGTTCACTTGAGCTTAGGGTTATGAACTGGTGGCTGGACATTTATTTGGGCAAGTTGTCCATGTGTCCAAGCAGCAAAGCAGACACAAAAAATCACGCTACTAGATTCACCACCGTTGTGTTTATTTGTTGTTTGTTTTATCATATGGGGTTAATGGTTTTTACTGGACCTTAAAATCAGTGTAGCTCTTCCCTGACACTGGAATTGGTGCCCTGGTTAAACAAAATAATTTTAATTTTAGCAAATTTTAATTTAATTCATAATACATTTTTGATTACTATTATTAATAATTATAATTCCATGAGATCTGATTCCCAATAATTTTTATGTCAACATGTGAGGTTGCTACAGCATTTTTGGTTTCCATAATTCTGACTCCCAACAGCTACAGCTGGATGTTTGTGGAAAGTTTTTGCAATTTTTTTTGTTTTTAATAGTTCATGACACGGGAGGGAACAAAAAGCCCAATCAAAATGCAGCCTCTTAATTTACATCTCCTCCCTGAAAGCAAATTCCTAATCCTAAAATTTCTGATCTAACTGGACTACCACTTCCTTTTGACACAATTCCTCCCTCTTTAGAGAAATGTTGTCCTGTGTTTTTGTCTCTTCTTAACTGTAACTCTATTGGCACCTACAAGTTACATACCTTTCAACAATGATGCTACCATTTGCAGTCTGAAGCACCGGTACCCCACTGAATACACAAAACCTATGTGCCCTGATCAGATGCATGTTACTAAACTTAAGTCATATTGACAGTCGATGGTCTGACGATTTTTTTCCCCCTTCACGCTTGATGTTCGTCTTTTTGTCTACATATGAATGATAACACCTACCTCCAAAAAGTAGCTGAGGACGTTTTTTTTATCCATTTATTTGCTTAGACAGGGTGAAAATGAAAGCACACATACAATCAAGATGCAGCACATTAATTTACATTGGCTTCTGTCGAACATTGCAATCAGACTTTTTTATAAACTGGTCCATACAAGTAGTGTGTAAAAATTTTTTTAACTCAAACTTATAAATACATTTAAATAAAGAAATACACACAGGCAACAAGACATAGGCAGTAAATAAAAGCAGATGGGTGGAAAACAAATGCCTCCAACATTGAGCCTCTTACAGATGTTAATTGTTCAATAAACATGCAAATAAACTCTTATCATATATCACGTTGTCCTTTCATATTCTGCAAGTTGATCCATTCCACTGAGATTCTGACCTCTGTGTGCTTTCTGGAGTTACACAACCAAAAGGACGTGGCTTACAACTCGGAGCATTATCCTGATCGATCGCTGGATTGGACAGCATCTATTAATGGCAATAGCTAGTGATGCCCCATCACGTGCTCTATTAGGTATTGAGTCACAAAGTATCAAGAAAACTATACTGTTCCATTGCGAGATGATGAAGCATTTGTCACAAAAATGGTCAAAGCACCCTTTTTGCTTGTCCTGCCAGACTGTCGGTTCCCAAAATCAGTATTATCTGTATTATCTCTTCACGTCCACATGAATACCAGTTGTCACGGCAACTGATTGACAGACAGCTCCACAAGCATTCACAGTGGAGAATACGTTCAAGTGTAAAGGCTGGATCATAGTCGCACTTTTGAAAGCTCAAGTTGAGGGCATGCAAGCCAAGACAGTTGCATGGCATTTATAACTGATGCATACATTAGAGCCAAGTTCTCCTAAAATGAGCCTGCTTAGAGGGTGTAGATAAATGCCAGAGATGGGGAACCTGCTCAGCAAGAGCACCTTCCAGAACATCCAATTGGTGTGGAATGTGGTGAGTCCGATCCACGCTGAATTACAAAAAAATCATAGTAGCACTAGCAGGATCAGCGACAGCATGCGAGGCCAACACACGGGGCTGGGGACAGTGCATTTGGCAGGCACCCCCTCACAACTGGTGCAATGCCTCAACTATAAGCCTATCTTTATGTGGAGAAACCTGTAATGTGAAATTTTATACAGGAAGCTCTTAGTTGTTTCCTGTAGTGTGAAAAGTGTGAAAAGCCTCTAGTAAGGCTAGGAAGTAAGTAAAGACTGTTTTGCTGTTATTATTGCAAAATGGCCTTTACCTGTAAAAGCAGTACCTTAGTTTACCTGTAGGGGTGCTAAAAACAACCGAAGAAAACGCAAGTATTGACAGCAAAATCAGGTTACCATACACTCTCAATTGTTACCAAAATCTCCTGCCTCCATGTTTTGCTACCATATTACTGGTGTCTTTATGATGAAATCAGTAGTGCTACCTTAACAATTATTTTCTTCTGAATCAAGACTGATACATTTTGCTAAAATTGCCTCTTCCAATTTCACAGTGCTTTTTAATCTTTTGGCAGAAACCTCTCAGTAACCATACAAACTTATTGGCAAGTGTTTACATACATAAGGCAACACCAATCGGTTTTGACAGAAGTGTGAAATGGTTTTTCTCCTTCAATGCCACTGAACCTACGAGCAGAAAGTGCAGCCAGAAGGACAGGTGGATTACTAACATGAACTTTGAATGAAGCTATAGTGTGAAAAATGTGCCAATGGCGCCTCCTGGCAAGAATTTGACAGCTGGGGCTACAATTATGTGTGATTGTATATTTAGCACAGCCTTGTGCTGTTTTGGTTATTTCTGGTTGTTTTGTGAACTATGTAACTTAAATACTTAGAGACATGATAAAATTAAAAACTACACTTCTCCTGACCGTAAATTTCTGGGTCACAGAGCCCTAATGATGATCCAAACCTCCTCCATGGAGTTAAGTGACATCTGAGTTGAACTGTTTGTGTCAGATTAAAGGAAGCTGAATGCAAATGCATGCCATACTTTGCAGATTCATATTGCTAAAAGATCTGGTAAAAGGTTTGATAATTCTGTGCAATTCTGTCTTTGTCTGTCTGAAAACATAATAGTAATAAACATATTTACAGTGTATGTAGATAAATTAATGTATATACTTGATTTTTCACAAGTTACTTTTTAAAAATTTGTAGTAGTAATGCAAAAATGTAAGGGAATTCAACAAGTCACTGTACGCATTACGTGTTTTTTTGTAACCAACAAAAAAGAATCATATTTTGAATGTTGCTTACATTTATATGTATTCATCTGAATCAGTCCAAGTAGTTACATTTTGGAGAATAGCTGTAAGTGAGTCACATTCTCTTAGCCATGTTGTTCTCTTGGCCAGTTGTTTATCATACCAATCAGTCATAATTTGAATTCCACTGAAGCTGTGGAGTTTCATTTAGGAAGTAGTACCTGTTTTAAATTGCTTTTTAAATACAAATTGTAGTATGATATGGTAAAGTAAGTATAAAGTAAATTATGGAGTCATACTAATGATTTCCTGGAAATTATCTGAGCGAAGACGTCCCTGATTTCAGATCAATTTAAAACTCAAGACTGTTTTTCACATTTTGGAAAGAGTCTGACACAGAGAGAAAACTCTTTAGATCATTACAGCAGCTGTCACATGAAATGAAATGCTGTCCTCTAGTGCCCATACAGTCTCAGAAGAAATTCAGCAGAGAAAAAGGTGATAAAGCTCCACATGTAAAGATGTTGAATTTCAGTTGGGAATATGATTTAATTCACTCAATGTCCAAAGGGAGAAGGAATCAGTACCTTAGCCATGAGGAGATTTGGACACAGTCTCTGAGGATTGGTTGCTGCTCTTGATTTGCTTGGTGTCCTCTGGAGAAATCCTGCTGGAGAAGTAGTAGTAAACGAACAGGAAGAATCCTACAAACACAGAATGCATCCGTTAATTCTTCCTGTTACCTTTCAAGAACTTGGTCTGAAATTCAAACTTATCAGTTTTAAGCCTACCTTGAAAAGAATTAAGGATGGTAAAGATGTAGTAGAAGGGAAGGAGCAGAGGGCCATAGCTAAAAAAAGCAAATCCCCAGGTGATGCCCAAGAGGCAGAAAAGTCCCAGAAGAGAGAAAACTCTTTTCTTGGTGGATTCTTGAGTTTTTGCTTTTTTGGGTGTAAAGTGTTTGATCTGTACTACGGTTATGACAAATATGGTTAAAGTGAATATGAACACAATGCCATAGTAACTAATGTTTACAGCTAAGTGGGTCGTAGAATCGGGGATAAAGCACCTGGAAATCATGAAAGAAATGCAATTATTTTGGAGCATGACAATCAAAGTCTGATATATATTTAATAATTCCTTACATAGTTACAGAGGTTCCATTATCATCAGAAATGTGAATGTAGTCATATTTTCTTGAAGCAAGAAGTCCAACAACCACAACAGCTGGAACAACTAAACAATATTTTTCTCTCAGTTATTAGAATCTGCAGACAAATCAATGAAAGTGTTTGGTATATATTTCTTACCCCATCCCGTGAGGCAAATCTTGCCCATATAATATTTGATGTCTGTGGAGATCTGGTGTAGATTGAAGTACAGGTTCAAAGCCTGCATGAAGAACCATGTGAATGTGGCCAGCATGCTGTAGTGCAGAGCCGCTGCCATCGCCACGCATGCTGCTGACACCTCCAGTTTAGCGATTGTCTCATTTATCAAGAAGCAAAGGTTCAGGAAGAACAGGGCGACAAAGAGATTCATGAGGATCTTTACAGCCTCACTGGCTTTAGTTTTCCTGTGAACCAAATTAGTTTGTGTTATCAACATTGTTCGGAGAGGAATAATAAAAATCAAAATCAGACTTTTTGATTTTCTTACCTAATCAAAAAATGCATGAAGAGAGCCACACCCAGGAAGAACAAGGATATGCCACAACCAGCCTTTGTGATTTGGGTCAGGGTTTTCAAGTCAGAGGAACTGATCTGTACATCTCTGGACTGATTTCAAACAGAAGTGTGTATTTAATAAACCTGAAACACTTTCTAATATCTTGAAATTTACAATTTTTATACAAAATAATTGTATAAAAGTTTATAACCATGAGAATAGCAAAAAATGTAAGATGAGAGCACTGGCACGTGATGCTGCCGTTGGCCTCGTTTGTTAGGCAGCCATCCGTGATCCACTTGTTTTTGCCACCTGGTGGACAGTCATAGCACAAACCAAAAGCATGAGACTAGACAGGAAAGAAAGAAAGTAAAGCTTTGAATTCAATGAAAGATTTGGGAAGCATGGGTTTGGATGATAAAATTATAGGAACTGATATACAAGAGCAAACTTGGGTTTTCTTACAGTTCCTTACAGGCAAGGCCCTGTTTTATTTATTTAAAATATGTAAGAAAATACTGCATTTTTTCAAAGAGAATGCAAGGTTTTAATGAGAAATACATGTCTTAACTTCTCTAACAGGTCCAATCAGCTGACATTTTGCAATGATATTCTTAGCCTGCATTTATAAACTTTACTGGGTCTTTTAAAAAAAAACTGTACAGTATAACCAGAGAAAAAGAAAAAAAAAAACTTACCTTTTTCTTTACTTGTGCCATCCCAGGATACACACGTGGCATTAAATTCAGTCTGCAATAGCATAGAAAAAACAATGAAAACATCAACACAATGTTTGTGTTGATGGCTGTTAAGGAAGTAGTTAATATCTCTATTACCGTATTCACATCAGTGAAGTGAATATCAATGGTTTCTGAGAGGTTGGAGATGCTCACTCCCATTTCAACCCCCATCATTTCATTGTTGAAAAAGGAACTAGTTTTGTTGAGCTGTTAAAAGCAAATAAATAAATAAATAAATGCTTTAAATCATTCTTTTGTTTTACAAAATAAGATAACATTTTGGTTTTACCTTCTCAATTTCTGGGAAAAGAAAAACTCCTGCAAATGAGCCATTTTGTTCAACAGCAGATTTACTGGCTTTCTTAGGAAAGTGAATCGTTTGCTTGACGTTTGTCACCCTATTATTGTTTTCCTTGAGAATCTATCACAAACAGAGAATATTAGAAAAACTCAATTTCTATACCTTTTCTATACCTTTTAATCTGTTTTTATTGTTCTGTCATTAAAACTGTTTACCATTACATCCCCACTTGATTGAAAGCCAAAGTCCATGACTGTCTGATTTTCTTTTGGCAGTCTAGACATAACCCCAGTAATGTTGCCCATTTTGATGGCAGCTGTGCTGGAGTTGCCCATAAGGTCCAGTATGAAACTAAGATTCTTCATTAATTTTCTGTAATGGAAAAATATTTTTCAAATAACATTGTCAGACAACGTGATCAGCCTATGTAGGTGTGTTAGTTTTACATTCATGACAAAAAATAATATATATTTACGCTGCTTGATCTGAGTCCAGAGGAGCCTTTGGGGCATCGAAAGTTAAGAGTTTTTCTGGCTGACCCTCTTCAAATAGTGACTCACTTGACTGGTTTTAAACAAAAAAAGTATGTTTTATCTCACGGTGTAAAATGCCAGTATCAGTATTGCAGTGTAATGTAAAATAAATGTTTATCTTACAAGCAAAATCCCAAAGAATGTAAGATGAGAGCAGCTGCATTTAACGTTATCCGAGTTCTTAATTGTCGTGCACCCATCAGTGGTCCAGTTTGGTTCATTTCCTGGTTCACAGCAGAAGCACAAAGCCGAAAGATGAAACTGAACTTAATCACAAATAATACGTTCATACTCATATAAATGTATTACATGCAGTTAGTGAACAAAGGTGACACATTTTGCTGTTGGAAAGCAAAATGTGACAAAAATTTTGCTAGAAAACTCTCATTAAATTAATTGTAGCCACCTTAAAAGTACACAGGATGGTGTTAAAAATCCAATTTTATTTTAAATGTGCAAGTTGACAAAATATAAATAAAATACATCTGTGCTACTCAAATGTACAATGGTCTTGGAGAAATGTTAATGATGAAAGAGATTCATTCATCTACTCGTCTTTGCTTTGGCCTCGAGCCTTGTGAAAGCCATGTTGATAATTTGATTCCCTAGTAGATTGTACTGCAACCAATTTAAAAGTCAATCTGTAATCCCAATTTATGCTGAATTAAGACTATTTCCTGGCTCTGTGATTATATCAGCATATAGAGGAAGGACCCTTGGCTATTGAGAAACAATAGCTTGTACTTAAATAATGCTAAATAAGAAATTACAAACATAAATGGGTGTTTCTGTGTATTTCCAAATATAACTATAATTCCATCCTTTACTAGGATAAATATTTCACTTGTAAAGAAATATATATATATATATATATATATATATATATATATATATATATATATATATATATAGTCCCCGCTCACCCACGGCGGGGGGTGTCTTTAAAGCTGTGAGCTCGCGGCCGCGCCGCGCGG
>CAEGAF010002152.1:0-20172 GCA_903067075.1 Micropoecilia bifurca
TAATTATGTGGTTTATAGTTAACATAAATACCAATTATTTGCCATATAATTGATACATATGACCAATTATTTGCTTCACATCATTTCTTAGTAAAAAGGAAAAGGATAAATTTGTTCGAAAATGAAAATCTGTAAAGTGTACAGATTTTACATACATGCATTTAGCCCAGCTACGTCAACAGTTTGCAAAACAAGCTTCCAGTGCAATTACAGCTCCTACACTTTTTTAAATATATTGATGTTGAATATTTGCCAATTCTTGATTGGGAAAAAAAGTTCTAAGTTTGGTCAGATTGGACACAGATAGGGATGGAAATCTAGAACCAGTTCTGGATTTTGAATAATAGCCATTTTGGAATAAAAACATATTTCCTGTCATCAGGTGTGCAATAAAAAAAAGAGCAATGATCCATCCCGTAAAGTTGATATTCTCTTACTTTTTCTAGTTGGACTGTATTACAAGGATACCTCTGACCCATAACTTAGAATTTTACTATAATATTTTCAATGCTTGAGAGATAACTGATCAAATTTGGGCCACTTCAACAATTTTACTGTAAACATTTTTTATAACGCATTTTGTTCCATAAAAGGCAGCAGGTGAGAACTTTACAAATTCTGATCAGAAATTGCGGGAAATAATGTGATGGCTTTATTTCTAAACAGAAATATTGCAGTTTCACTAAAGTTACCCATCAGAGAGAGAACACCTTATGCAGGCGTACAAATACATTCACAGATGCAGCCAGTTTAGACAGTCAAAGGGAAGACGATGAGCTTCCATTGTTTTATCAGTGTTACAGCTGTGACAGGACCAGAAATATCCTCTAGCACCATTCGAGAAACCACACAAAGCTCATCTGTGACAGTGTCAATAGTCTTTGAGCTGTAAAACCACAAGATAATGAGGAAAAGGGGGATAGGAGAGAAAGGAATGGCAACCCAGTTGAGGAGATCACTTACTAAAGGCCACTTTCACACTCTAATCACCTCTTAAGTCTCATAAGCTAATTAAATAAATAGGCTGAAAACCAGCAGGAGGAAACACTCACACAGAAGCACCCGGAGATACACATTTACTACTGTGCATGGAGCTTTGTCCTTTGCTGTGTAGTCGCATGAATTACGTGATTTAGCTTAAAAGCGCATGTGCACCAAAACAGGAATAATAAGCTCTCCAATATTTAAAATAAATAAGTTAATATCTGCAAATGGAAAATGAAAATGAAGCTGAATATACAAAAAGCCCAACTGATATAAAGTTTGTATTTAAAAGGAAAAGCACAAATTTTGCCAAAATAGATGTGAACAAAGAAGAAGTGGTGTGTAATCATTTGTGATATTCAATTTACATTGAAAAATTTGAGGGGAAAAAAGGAGGAGGAGGAGGAAAAAGGAGAACGTGACTGGGGATTTCATTTGTTTTGGAATCTCGAAGCAAACCTCATTTTTCATACATTCGGTTTTAGGCCAAGATCAAAAAACAAAAAATGAAAAAAAAAATGAAAACAGGCCAAAGGGTATAATTTAAATGTGCTATTTGATTGATAGGGCTAAAATGAGTTATTATCTTGGAAGCATCACCTCGGCTTTCTAGTGATCCATTACAGTAACGATCCATCAAGTTGTGAAAAGTTGGATATCGATCCAACCAAACTGAAACGCATCACGACCCCCGTCGGGATCCTGCACTACCACGTTTCAATCCCCCGGTGCAAACAGCAGAGACATCCACAATGACTATGCGAAATAAACTTATTCCTACATTTTCAGAAACGGTGACTAATTGTGCCTAATCAGACCATAACTGAGACCAGATACTGCATTCTGAATATCAGCAGCCTTCCAGCAGTTTCTTTTGAGCATAACCTTTGGGGATGCTGCTGTCCGTGGTGCTGAACTGTGAATTTACAAATAATATTCAAAAATGTTGCTGTAGGAATGTCACACTGTACCACATGTGCTTACCTGGATGTTAAAACATACATTACTTGATAATAGCATATATTAGTATTCACTATTTTATAGAAATTTAATAATGTGACCAGTACAGAGGTGTATAATGGCAAATCCTTAGTCTGCCATTATAAAATAGCAGCTTAATCAGGCGGCATTTGAATATCTCATTATTTGGCTGTATAATTGTACATATGTCAATATAGATAATTAGTGTAGTTTTTTTTAGCATAATGTACTGCATAAAATATTCTATGTTCGGATATGTTTGGGGAAACATCTTAATGGTGGAACCGTTTGATAACACTGTCCACAATTAGTCCATCATCAAATCAGTGTGTAGTTAGAGTATAAGCACAGTGTCTCCACATTATTCACATAAACCTGATCAGCTCTTTTTTTTTCGAATCATATCTTGTTCAACAGTATGTTTGTTGACTACAAATTTTGGCTTTGAGTCTAAAGTTTAAAGAATGAAACAAGGCTTTTCTCCATATCTAAAGAAAAAACAAACAACCAGCTGCTTTATCATTTTTGGATTCTCACTGAAAATGAAAAGACTGGATAGCACACTGGTTGAGTCTTAGTTTGTCATTTCATTGAGACCGTGTTAAATTTGCTTATTTTTATTGTCTGTGGTATTTTCTGTCTTCCAGGTCAAAGCGATGCTTAAACTCACCGTCACCCTGGATCTAAGTCAGGGCTACAGTTTACAGCTCACCTTTTTCATCAACACTTTAGAAATACTACAAAACTTTAAAAACATTGGTTATTCTCAAGGACATGTCAGGTAAACCCTAAAAAATTGAGTTAGTTTGACAATAAACATGCCACTCTGACAGTCTGAGCTTAAAGTGGTTATTTCTAAACAATTTTCCAGAAGAAAATAAAAATACTTTTTATGCAACAAAAAAAACAGGTTTAAAGTTTCCTTAAGCGTAAGGTTTGTCAGCTAAAAATGGATTTACTGAGCACAACTATTGAAATATGTCTTCTTCCCACAATGCTTTGCTGCTGAGATTTATTGGTTAAATATATTAAAATTAGCCTGATAAAAACCAGCCCCTTGTTCTACGCTTTGCTTCATACAAAGTGTCTGGGTTCTCTGCTGTTGAGAAATTACCTCTGTACTCATGTGCCGTGCTAAATCAAACTAATGAAAAAAAAATAAAATAAAATATTTATATATATTCTTGCCAACTCTGATTTTTGATAATGGTACAGCACCAGTAAAGTTGATGATAAAGGAGTGAACATGACTCTTGAAAGGGGTGAACTAAAACAAACACAAAGAAAACTCCTTAGGGCTCACATTACACAAACTACAACAGTAATAAAAAGAAGAAAACAAAACTTTCCCTTAGTTTTTTCTTCAACCAAAAAGACGGGGAAAAAACGCATTTTCTTTGTAGACAGGAAAGTAGAATATAGGAAAGCAGACTTTAATAATTGATTGAGTCTTAAAAAGGAAATTTTGTGAGCGTTGGCCTCTGATCTTCCTGAGCTTAGAGCCATAAAACCCTTTGTAGTCGTGCCAGTGACAAGACAGATTCAAGTGGCAGCATCTCTGCACGCACATCCCGGCTCCAGAGCAGAGGCACCAGAGCTGTTCTATATATCACGGAAAAACAAAGTGGAGCTTTCATTAACATTAACACTATAAGTCAATCTGGCTGGTGGTGAATGAATTTAGCTAACTTTGTGTTACACCACTCTTAAAATCAAGTCTTATAAAACAGCAGCTTAAAACATAATGTATCGTTGGAAAATATATTTTTTCATACATTACTGGAATTGTGCCCTCAATCCGCATAAGTACATGGGACATGTGGACTTTTAAGACTGTAGTCCACATTAGTACAGGCCTTAATTGGAGAATTTGCCCATGTCTTCATGGCCAACCAATAGGATCCCTCACCACAGCCTGTAAAATATTACAGGCTGCAACTCTTGACATTTTTGTCCCATAACTCTCAGGGTCTTTTAAAGCATTTAAAGTGACTGTCTGGACATTGACAGTATTACTGAGTATTACTTATATTACTTTGTAAGTAAGGTCTCACACTATGCATCATCACTGCACTTTCAAAGACAAATAGCCTTTTACTTTTATCATTGGGGTTCATGACAGTGTGAATAATGGAAAATACATAAAAAGTATTTTTAATGATCTTAAAACATTTCATCAGCAGAATAACAGTTTAGGTTTAAATGTTCCTTTACTAATTGGCCTATTATAACTTTTTATGACTGTTTTCGTATTTTAGAGCTCTGCTCATAACCTGGTTATGATCTATATGCAAGAAAGTTAAATGCTTGCAACTTTTCTCTCCCCTTCAAGATTTTGCTCGAGCACCTAGTGCAAACTTGGCACCTTTGTAGAGGTTTTAAAAATAGAATTTTGATGAACAACATTTCTTGCATTAGACTCGTTTATGAAAGCAGAAATTTCTGTGTGTGTCTGGTCAGCATTCTGACCAACCAGTGGCACAGCAGGGCATTAAAACTGCTTTATCCATGCAGGTGTTCAACGAGGCATCTACTGCTATGATTCAAACTACTTTTGGCCTCTCCATCAAACACTTCAAAGGAAAGCAAAACTATCCCCATTACTATCTAACATGTTTGGAAAAATTGTCAAAAGAGAAACGGTGGTGATCATGCAAGGAAAACAGCAAACTCACCACTACTTATGGAAGATTAAGAGAAATGTTGAGATTTTTGAAAACTTCTAAGACTAAAGAATAATTTGTTGGTTTATGTGCTGTTGACTCAGTCTGAGTTAATACAAATATGTCTAAGTAGTATTGAGCCAACCATCCTTTTTAATCCAAAGATCATTACTTCGTTAGGATGTTTAATTAACTTTACTGGGTTTTTCTTTGGGAACAAAATAAAAATACTAGAATTGTGATATCAAAATGCTCTCATATTTCTCAAAGTGCTATTTATGAATATTTATGGAACAGTGAGATAAAAATCTATATATCATTCTGCATTAAAAAAGAATTAGAAAATTAGGATGTATGAGACAACATTAAATAAGTTATGGGGTTAATGTTTCATAATACACCTGCAAATTAGACCATTTCCTTTTGTCATTTACATTATTTTCTTAGAATTTATTAATAGTCTCAACAATTTGCAGATTTATCCTAACCTTTCGGACAAATTAGAGGTGAACACATTGGGTAAAAAGTGAATAATGTACAAAAACATCAGATAAACCTTCAAGATTATTTTCATTAACTTTGCAATGCTCATCTTTATTTTTTTTCCAGTTTTCATTATTGGCATCAAGCGTTTACACCGTCAAAACTTTGCAATTGTGATTCTCTATATAGATTTTTTCAGAGGATGTTCTGACAATGCAATCAACTGACAGAAGCAATAGTCTAGCCATCTGGGTTAGGAACATCTCCCCATGTTGCAGTATCAGTCTCCCTCTTCTGCAGAAGATACTCCATCTCCGTCACACAGAATTCCATTCCTGCTGCAGGACATCCATCTGCACAGGATTATCAGATTAGCAGCTGGAGATTTGGGTTCCCTAACAGGGCTAGGATGTGCACGAGTTTGTGTGTGATGGAATTGGGGGCGATTAGCTTGTGGCTCTGTATGAAACAGAGAGGGTAGCTTCAATAAAAGAAAACTAAAAAAACACAAATACCTCTTCCTCCACCTGTATGGCGTCTCTCTGCCACATCGCCACTGACACCACACCCGCTTGCCTTTCCTCTTTTGCATCCTGCTATCTCAGCCACTCATTGCTGACTTAGTTAATCTCGTCCTTGCAAGTTCCATCAATCCCTCACAAGCAAACATTCACACTCGCATAAGTACACACTCACCCCCTCCCGTCTCCCGGTGGTAAATTACAGCTGGCATGGAGGTCGTCTCACTCCAGCTGGCTGATAGACTGCAGAATCCCGAGCAGAAAACGTGCAGAGCTGTGGCTGCTCAGGGACAGCCTGCTGGGTGGTCACTGTGTACTCATTGCCATATGCCCACTTGTGTTGGTATATCTATCATTTTCAACACAGCGTTACATTTTTTTTCCCCAGGTATACCGTTTGATATATGCACTCACTGGGTACACAAGTACTAGAGTTATGTCCAACTCCGTAATCAAAGTATGCCTAGATGGCAAAAATTCAACATCATGTCAAAGATTCTGGTCCATATTGATGTGATGGCATCACAACCGCAACCACATATGTTGGTAACCAACATCCAGGAGGACATTCTCCTATTCCACCACAAAAAGGGTTTGACTCTGAGGACTGGTGACTGTGACAAACCTTTGAGAACACTGAACATATCCCCATCTTCAAAGAAGAAAACAAAGACTCAGTATGAGCTTAGTAACATGGTACATTATAATGCATCAAAAGACAGGTACACTATGATGCAATTCTGTGGTGTATACAAGATACACAACTAAGGTTAAAAGGCTCAATGTATGTCATAAATACCTCCCACACTAGTACACCAGCTGCAGCAGCCTGGACCTTTGATACAAGGATCCATGTTTTGATGTTTACACCAAAGTCTGACAATCATCTGAATAGTAAAGCTGAAATCAAGAGCCTCAGACCAAACATTTCTCTGATCTCTTGTAGTTCAGTTTGACACGGCCTGTGGAAATTATGGAGTGACATAGAACCAATACGATGTTAGGGTTGTAAGACACAGAGTATTACAAAAGTTAAGGCAGAGTTTAAAACTCACTAACAAACACATGCCTAATCTTTTAGTAAGGGAGGGAGGTCGTCAACAATGTAAAAAAATGTTACAAGACTTATGGGATTAATGTTTATTAAACGCATAGATTGTTATCTGGAAAGTGTATCAAGTTGTTGTCCCTTTTCTTTGGCACTAGCTTCACTTTGTTGTAGATGGCCAACAGGAAGGACTCCTGGTTGAGTCTTCTGCAGCTGTAGCCAATCTACTTTAAGTCTCTGCATGTTGTGTGAACAGAGACTGGCTACCATTTCTTCCAGAACTGATGAGAAATTCCCCACATAACTGCAGCTCCCTGGGTAATTTTTCTCCAAGACCAAGAAATGCTTAATACATTTCTGTCTCTATGGCTTAAATTCTATTAGTAAGAATTAGATGTATCTAATACAGATGCTGGTAAATGTACTTTGGACCCCAATGGGTGATTACTAGTTGGTTCTGGTCATTTCCACTGCATAATGGTCATGTTTATGTTTTCTTTTATATCTGGACGGTTCATCAGGTCAAGTTTACAACCTAATATTTAGTTTAAAACCAGTCAAGTGACCACGTGTAATATGTATGCTCCCAAATCAATCGGTTCTTCAGGAAATGCAGACGTGATTTAGAAAATATCTTACCATATCATACCATACCATACCATATCATACCATACCATACCATACCATACCATACCAACTTTATTTATAAAGTACTTTAAAACAACCAGAGCTGATAGAAAGTGCTGTACATTAAAACACAACATAATAAAATAAAATAAAAATAAAAAACTCTTACGGTTTAAAACAAAAACATAAACTTTAAGTCTAGATCCCGCTGGATTTTAAAGCCAAGTAAAATAAATGGGTTTTAAGACAAATTTTAAAAGCGGACAGTGAACTTTTAACATAATGCATTAAGCCATATAACTAGATAACATTTATGAAAACAACTGGTACAGCACTACAACAATTAAAAATGTCTATTTCAGGGTGCACCGATCTTCTCAATCTACTTCCATACGTTTCTCTACAAATTTTACAATAATCCATGCTGCGCAATTGCTTATAGCTCAGACATAAACATTTTTCTGCAGCCACAAAAAGCCAACTTGCTCCACTGAAGAACTAATTTGAAAATAAAACATTAAATCACACATAACATCAGCTTTAGGGCAGTTAAAACTACCAATTTCTAAGACGGTTGTGTTGTGCATATCTTTTAGCCAACAAATTTATTTTAAAAACCAAATATGCATTTTGGTAAAATGTTTCCAATGACTAACATTACAAAAACTGAAAATTCAAGAAGTCTTAAAAGAACACAAACACATAAATAAGCCACAAAAATTGAAAAATTTAACTGAGCAAAATGTAACAGATTAAAAATTCTTCAGCACATAAGGAGCGTAATATTGTGGGTGAAATCAAGGTTGATGAAATTCTGGGAGACAAATGCTGCCAAAACAGTCAAAAGGAAAACACAAATTGGCCAAAATTACACAGGATCATTCTTAAGAGTTCTTGATAATTGTAAGTTTGTCACTGTGAGCAACATCTTTTTCATTTTTCTGCCTCATTTTAGAGGCTGGATCCTTCTTTCTGCAGTTTCCTCTTAAAGTGAACTGACCGTATAATAAAAAAAAGGCAGTAATCAAGGTCCTAAACCATTTTCATGTCAAACTTTGAAGTTATCCCAACTTAGCTTTTCAAAACTCTCTGTCCTCATTCTAAAAAAATATATGTAAAAAAAGTCAGAAATTTATGGTAGATATTTCTGATTAACTCTGACTTTATGAAGTATGAAAAGTTTGTAGGTGGGAGATGAGGGAAGGGATGAAGAAGATGGAGAATGGAGATCAGACACAAAAAAGAAATGGAGAGCAACAACAGAAGATGCATCAAAACCAACAACACTAAAATGCTCATCTGTGGTTAAAAGTTTACTTTTTTTCTTGCATGTCCTACATTTAGTATAAGAATTAAAAGGTTTACTGAAAAGCACAGGGAAATTGAAAGCAGTTAATTTTCTGTCTGTCTATAATCAATAGTTAATTGGCTTCCATCTTCCATTTCAATACTGATCAAAATAATTGTAATTTCCCCTATTTATTTAAGCAGCCAGGGCTGAACTGGCTGGGCTGAAGAAGTGTCCTGCAGGGCACAGTGATGGTAACAGTAGCCCCCTATGTGAAGCCTAAGAGTACCAGGTACAATTATTGTAAGTGCTGGCTATCATGAATCTCAACACCACATACTGACCAAATAAACCTTTAGCAAGTGATGAAAAGTATACAAAATGGTTAAAATACATTTTATTGACGTAAACACTTTTTTATTCATTTTTTTTAACATGCCACAGTCTTACCACTCTCATTTACATAATTACCAGCAGGCAGCTGTTTATATGTAAAACAACACTTAAATCCACTAAAAGGCTCTCTACAGATGAAGCCTGCTCCAAGCTGTGAAACATAGTGAAGCCATTTAGCAGCTAATGAGGTGGATCTAATTGAAGTATCGGTGGAGACCAAATCAGTGCTCGAAGGGGGAAGAGGGCAGAACTGCACTAGGAATCCACAGGTGATGGATATACATTTATTCATATGTGACTGTTTTTACTCTACAGTATGGAAGCCCTGGCCATTTCATTTTAAGACTTGGCAATAGCTTTTAAAAGAAAATTCTAAATACTGCACCAGAAATAAAAAATAGAAAAGAAGAAGCATATTTTCAATGAGCAATAAATAACGTCTGCTCTCCCTGGTCGGATTTAACAGCTTACGGAGAGTAGTACGCTTTTCTAAGCGAATTCCAGACTGAATTGAGTTGCAGTGCATTAGCTGTTGGTGTTTAAAGTTAACTGGCTGGTAATCAAAAGGAGCAGAAGGGCAGCAGACGCACGGCGACACTGACCAGACAGAAGCAACGAAGGGAATGGGCAGAGATTCAAGCAGAAACACACTGCGGACACCATATGCCACTGGGGTTTGCAACATGAGCTGCGTTTACTCATAGCATCAGGAGTGATTGCAGGCGTCCTTGGTAACATGCTTGTTTGGTGGCATATGGCCCGGCTGGTGGAGACACGTGTTATTGTCACTAATACACCAAAGACCCCTACCCTCTGATTTCATCGCGCCATTTTAAATTTCTAAGCTTCCCTGAGGTCATGTTGTCCTCCAAGGGTCGGCTGTGATTATCTGTAACAGCTACATTGACAAAAAAAAAAACATAAATAACTGCTGCTTGTAGCCGTGATTTTATTTTGTTCACAAGAATTGTCTCAGGTCCACAGGAATGGGTTGCAAGATCAAGTAGAAAGAACTGCAACACCAAAAGGTTAATATTTGATTCAGCCCCAACTGGAGCAGAGCATATTGGAGGGATTGTGCACCATTCAAACCAGTCTGTCCATTCATCCTCTGCTTCATACAGGATTCTACTTGAGACAAAAACTGATTCCAAAAATCAGTGTAAGGAATTGTGGAATTGCCTCTTGGATTAGCCAAGTTTTCAGCAGGTTGTAAGTTGTTTTGAGTGAGGAATGTGGAAGTCGATTCCATCTTCTAGGCATCTTTGTGCATCACAAATAAATTTCACATTTACTGAATGAAAATATTTTAATTCACAAGTGGCATTGATTTCCAGACAGCACCATCATACCAACAAGAGTGCAGTGGACAGCTCCTCTCACATAAAAATCACAGAAAATCACAATTTAATTTCTGCCTGTTCAGCCATGGTGAGTAGAACCTGATGTATCCAAGGCCGTTCCATACGGCTGGCGGCTCGGATGAAGCATTACTGTGATATTCTCGACCTGTCAGCTCGCTCCAGCAGCACAGACAATGTACGGCTCCTTGGAGTCTCCCTGTGGAGCGAGCATGGAGCTCCAGGATGATCGCTCTGGGCAATATGAAGAATAATAAGCCACTCGTCATCATGTGCCAGCAGATCGATATGATCTCTGAACACACCCTCCTTCCATCAGAGCCAAAGTTGCTATTGTTCCACTTCTGCGCAAGTATTCATGCGTGATTGTCTAGATCTCGTTCACCTGAAGAATCCTCAAACCTGACCTGTTTGGAGTCGACTTGCTGCTCTAGCCCCGTTTTCTTTTCTTTTCATTTTTAAATGCATTTTCTACACACAGACTAATGTGCATTTACATCTACATGTGACAAAGAGAGGAAATTTACTGTTTACATACAATGTTGCTTTTCCCATCTATTCAGTTATTGTGTATGGGAGTTATATTAGCGTCTGATGATAGATGTGATTCAAGTTTATTGTTAAAATTTAAAGAATAAAAATTTAAAATAATGAAAACATTGGATTCAGTGCTCCTTGGGTTAAATGTCACTGAATGAGTCAGATTTGAATGTATTAAGGTGAGATCTTGGTGCCTTGTTGGTTTTTGTCAACTTTTAATCAGACTGTAGACCCTTTAATAATGGCACCTCCTAAAACAAGACAAGTGTTTAACTTAGTCAAGATTATAATAGGGTAGAAGAAAATGCAGAGCTTTTGAGCGTTTATACTAATTATGTTTTGCCATCTTCATCTCTGCATCACATGCACTGTTCAAACTTTTCATTAAACGTCCCATTTCTTTATTTCTCTCTGAATACTTAATCAATATTTTATTACCATTTTATTTTACTACCTTGACATTGCGTGTGAAAGTTCCTTCCTGGAACTTTCTAAAAATGATAGCAGGATGTGTTTTAATAATAGATAAAGTGAGGTCACGATAGTGAGTCCATGACTATGAAGAGGCGCATTGCTACAGAGTTCATATCTCATCTCGAGTCTTGGGGAAAAATAATGAACCACAACCACCAGACTTTTAGATCCGAGTCTACTGAAAGATAAAAGAGTATATTTGACGTTTCTGGTTTCAAGACAGTTGAAAGATTTTTTCATAAAGATGAAAAATCAAGCTCTTGAAGTAAAAATGTTCAAAAGGATATTATGCATTTTCTTCAAGAAACTACAATCGTCTCTAGTGGATACAATCTTAAACATGCATTCAACCAATTTTTCAAAAAGGTGCACACCCACTAACCAGAAATTAGTTATCAAAACGGAAACAATACACCTTTTTCCAATCACATTAAGATCAACTACTTGGTTCCAGCTCCTTTTGGCCTCTGGGAAATGAAACTAAAATTGACAGCTAATCTTTACCCAGGGGTCTTGAGGTTAATTAAGCTGTGGTTGTTGCTGTGTGTCAAACCCCCACACACTCGCATACACCTTCAGCCAACAACTGTACCACCAATTAACCTTTCTTGTTGGCCCCTCAGGCTTTGGAGCACACAGACACAGGTAGAACAAGTAGACCCCTGATAGAAAGGCGTCAGAGGAGGTTTGAACCGGAAACCCTCCTGCTGTGAGGCAACACAGTGGAGCAAAGTAAAAAAACAAAATAAAATAAACTTAAATTGTTTTTTTTCTCCGCTTTTCTCTGCTGCCAGGGTGCTGTAATACTAAAATGTAAAACTTTATAAAACCATAGCAATAGTTACCTTGCTATGGTAATTACATGCATTTTTTTTTCTCTTATATAGAAATCTGCTTTGGCTGATTAGCAGTTAGCTTCAGCCTTCTAGAAAATGTAACCTACATGTTTATAAAGTAAATACCCTGCGAGTTTAGGGAGAGTAAGATAGTGAGTGTTCACAACCACACCACATAACCTCACAATATAAAAAGTCTGAGCTCTCTTTTTAATTGCATCATGCATATTTGCCCTATACGCCATTGTAACATTATAGATTTTTATGCAGGGTTTCTCAGATGCCTTCCACATGAAAGCCAGTTGAAAATACTCAGAGCTTTTACGGTCAGATAGAAGGAAACTAATTCAGTAGGATAGAAGATCCTGTGATAGTTTATGAATGCCTTCTACATCACATCTTATTTGAGTTCTGGCCTTTTGCCATCAAACAAATAAGCTGTGTAAAAGCACACACAAATAGTCTCTATAGATCTCACAGGCTGAAGCCCACTAAAAAAAAAATCAATACCTTTTTTTGTTTCTTAAGAATATCTGAAACAGCTAGAGTGTGCTGTAGGGGCAAGCCAATTCTCTTATTCATGCTTAGTCACAAGATCAGAAGAACAGCCTAAAGAGGGTCTGATTATAATAGGGCATAATCAATACTTGTAGTCATTGTATATCTAGGTCCTCAAATGACAAGCCAGAAAAGAAAATAAGCAGGAAGGTTAAATTGCTATAATAATAAAAAGGCAATGCATAATGGCTTTGCCGAATGAATGCGATTGATTGGATAAAAGCAGAAGCATCATTTGGCTTGCTTCTTCTCTTTTAACATCACAGTGGGCAGGAGCAGCCAACTGCAACAAGAGGCAAACAATAGGGGTCTTTGAACATCCAATACTTTGATCTGATCCACGAGGGACCCATGGAATACCTACAGGAATAATATCAAATGAATGAGGAACCCATACAGTGAGGGAATTAATGAGAAACGAAAAATCTATTTTCAACCATTTCCATCCAGAGCTGCAACGGCGTTCCAGGATTCCGAACCATGGGGATGTGGCGAGAATAATCAAAGGATCTGCTGGGAAAGCCAGCTAAACTGTCTAAAATAGGAGGGAGAAAAATGCAGCAGATGAGAACGCCAGAGGTGTTCAAACTCTGATCAAGAAGCCACGGTTCTCTAAAACAAAAAGGTTTTAGCCACAACCACACAGATGTTTGTTTGAGCTGAAACATAACAACCTGAAAAAGGTGATGTTGTCGTTTCAAGATGCACAATAAGGAGGCTGTTAGAAACAACAGGCTGCATAGTTCAGTCCCCAGATGAGTGAGATTACTTACAACAGCACAGCATGAAAAGTTAATCTAAAGAGATCTTAAAAACCGAAAGTGAATGTTGCATTTGAGAGGAAAGTAGTATAGAAGTCTTGTAGTAGTATAGTCCTTACTGCTATTGACAAATGTGGTTTGCCTATAATATTGCAAAATGTGAGTCACAAAGGTACTGAGAACCTGCTCCAAATTTATGCAAGAGAAAAGTTATCAGGTAATATTCCAGAAAATATTGCAATCAGCAGCCATCAAGCTGCACAAGAGATACAGTGATGTTCCAAAATGACGATCCAAATTGAAGGTTCTGGAATGACCATCTCAGTCTCTTTGGGGAAAACTCAAATGTAAAGTGGATTCACTTTGGACTGGAGACTTTTTGGCACAAGTTAAGCTACATGTCCGCATGGCAAAGGGCAATACAGGTCATGATTATTTCAACTTCAGGACTGAGCCAATTGGGTTAATTTATGTTGCCATTATGATTTTAAAAAACCCAAACACAATTGTCTGATACTAAATGGCTTCACCCAACCAAATTAAAGGAAATTATTCCATTATTCATATTTTCTTAAAAAAAATAAAATCGAATAAAACACAAACATAGATGTGAATATTTTTTTGAAATGACATTTGAAAATATATATATATTTAAATTGCATTATTTAAAAAAAGATAGCACGCAACTTGGCTTATTAACATCTGTCAAGTGTTAGTACTTCAGACCAATTCCTATTTTTCAGAGCATTTGACCCCAAAATGTTGCCATCTGTACCCACCCACTGAGCTCCACTAGGAGTTCCTATGGATATGTCTGTATTCAAGCGAGATGTTTGTGACCAAAAATGAATGTGCTTACAGGGACGATATTAATCTGAATCAGTGTGGTGTGATAACGGCACATGCTTGTCTGCAAGATCCAAGTGGGTGGTTGAGAGGGACATCAAGGTCTTAAAAATCATCAAATGGTGCTTTCACACCACAATAGTTAGGTGTACTCAACTCCATGGTGATAGGCATGAGGAAAAATGTCTCAATTATATTTGGCTTTGTTCATTTTCACACTACACCTTTAAGAGTCAACCAACCGCCTGGACAACTATGCAGTTACAACAGCTGCTCCTTTGGGTGCCGTTACCAAAAGCTGCCCAGCAAAAACTGCCTTGGCATGTTACCATATGTTTCTGATATAAATAACAGAAATAGAGATTGATGAATGATACGGTGTCGTTATTAAACAGACCTTGCACTAGCACTGAAGAGTCTTGGCCTGTCAATTAGTTTGTATTTTCCATGGTAAGCCAATAGCACAAGCGTTACCCTACAAGCAAGGACTTAGATTTATGAGGTTTCTCTGGTCTGCATGAAAATATCTGTATGCGAAATTAAGTCTAAAGTGAACCATTCCTTCTGTGTTTTTTTATGGTTTACTAGTTTACTTCTCCATTCGTCCATCCATCTGATTGTGGTTTAGAGTAAACGTGCATCTCAAATGTTTCAATAATACTGAGATTTATCTTACAGGATGCGACAGTTGTTGATGTCAAAGCCCACAAGAATCCATACTCAAAGTAAACAAGACTAAAGGTAAAACGCCATTTAATAATTGAAAAAATGAACAATTTCTTAGAAACAGAAAAAGAAACGGGTTGTACTGATTCAGTCTTGCTTCATTCCCTGGGACACATTTAAAAGTCACGCAGGTTTTTCTATTATCCCCAAAATGACACTTGGAAAGCTAATTCACATGAAGACCAACTTGCAAATTATGGGGTGTTGACTTCAAATCTGATTACATGTGATCCAATGTTTCCCTAATGTGGACAAGAAAACTGGTTCCAAAGGAATGCAATGAAGCCAACTGATTGATTTATTCAAATTATTCTTTCCAATCAAGTGTCATTCTCTCTCAAAGTGCCCAATCTCAACTTTTCTTTATATTACACTATTGAACAGAATGCATCGAGTATTCTAAGCACTTTTGGGGATTTATAAAAAAAAATATTTAATTTAAATATTTCTACGAGTTATAAACCTAAAGTTAAGCAACAAGAGTTTAGTAGACTGAACACTAATCATAAATCTACTTATCAAAGTGCAGCACAGTCTACTTATCAAACATTATGCACATGTACATTAGAGGGTGTGGAGAGCTGAATGAAGTCTCTTGAACATCAAAGCCTTTCAGTCCATTATTCCTGGATTATAATTAGCAATCAATAACAGGAAGATTCCATATTCAAGATAATTATGCTCTTATGCCTGATTTCATGTAAGAGCAAGAAATTGCAGGGACAGAAATGTCAGAAGATGGTCCAAGTAATACCTAACCCTATAATTTACAGAAGCCGAAGAGGTTCAATCCTGAGTCACCCATAAAGTGCACTAAACAAAACCAACTGGTCATAATCCTTGCTTAAGTTCTTTGGGAAAAGGGAAAATATAACTTGTTGGGTCTGGTGATTTTTATAGTATTATACAAGACTAAGCATTTAGTATACAGGACAAGTCACAAATTGTCTTAAGTTACACAAATTTAACCCTAATTAAGTTTGCATAGAACAGAAAAAGGAATTAAAATATAACTTCAGTTTGTGCTTTTGTGTCATGCTTGTATTCCAGGTGACTGCTAAGTAAAGGAGCAACATAATCAAGCTGAAGAAGAATAATGGACACTTTAAGGGCGGACATCACTTCATTCCACTAGATTCTCAACTTCCTTCTGTGCTCCATCTGGAATTTCTCCCATTGAGGTGAATTTTTCTGGTAGAATTTCAACCAGACCAAACAGTGAACAGAAGTAGTATGTGTTGGCCATGCTTCCAAACTCTGACTTAACATTAAAAGCCATCTTATTTGGCTTGGCACTTCTCTCTTCGCAGTGGGATGACGGTTGATTACAGCTGGTAAGCCTCAACGAATCAAACTATCACATTACATACGTCATGTCCAGACCTTAGTGATTAGTTAACTAACGTTAATTGCTTCAGAATTCACTCCTCCAGCAACTAGCAGTTTCTCAATAGCTGAGGACCCAGGTCATCAGTACGTAGCAAAGTGCCTGGTTTTTACCAGACTAGAGCTGAACTGACTCAAACGACAAATGTGGGTGAGAGTGAACAACACTGACCCAAGAGAAACATGATACAAAAGCAGAAAACAAGAATACAGAAACTAAACAAACCTATACAGAATGAAGCAAGAGCTCGATGAACAAAACTAAACAGTAAAAACACAGAAGCCAAATTCAAACACTCAGGATCCTCTCAATATCTTGAGATATTGACTTGCTTAATTCATAATAAAGTGGCTTAAATAACATACTCCTTGTGTGTTACACTGAGAAGTTTAAAGGTTTTCAGTTGAGATTCACTTATTCAATTCAATATTTTATTAATGTAGTAGGGGAATTAAACGTAATTCATTAATTTAGATTCTTCAAAGAGTTATTGAACATACACACGAAAATCCCCAGCTAAATTTTCAGAATACGAAAAGTCAATTACAACTGAGAGGCAGGAAAAAGGAAAATGAAGATGTCCATTACTGATCTATTGATAGGTGCATTACCTTATTTTGTTTTTACTATAAATGGAATTTAGAAAAGAATTTTGAAAAAAAAAGAAAAATCTTTCAAGAGGCTACTAACTGGTTGAGGTCACTGACATGGGCAGTCAGTGACCCAAACCAGGTAAATGATCTAAATTTGCTGGAAAAATGAAGAACACAGACAGAGACCCTGCATTCTGACCTACTGATCTTTAACCTCTCAAGAGTAAATGTTTTAACTTAAAAAAATGACATTGGGAGAGTATTTGATAGAGCTGCATGCAATGGAAAACTGAATTTTTATCGAAACCGTCTTCTGAATTTAGCCACAAACCTCTTTATCCTTCTATACTTTTCAAGTATAAACTGAAAGGTCATATTTGGTCAGAAAAGTTCATATCAGAAAAAAAAAGTTTGTCAACAGAATATGAAACCTTTTTATGTCACGAACATTTGGGTACCATGATAATTTCTAACATTTATATTATATTTATTTGTGTGTTCAGAAACTACACATCAGTTTTTGTTTGTACTACACAGTCCAAGTCCATTGGTGCTGTCAAAACTTCATGCTGGTATCCACGGAAACATTGTGAACCTACACTGGAAGCATCAAAGAGATTTGAATTGCACTAAAGTTTAGGGCTCATTAATAAAGTGTCTTCAGGTGACATTTGTTTAATATGTGCCAAAAATATTACATATGTGGTTAAGTCTGGCTCACAGTATTTTGTTAGTTTCTCTTATTCAAACGTTACAGTGGTGGCATATCTGGCTGTGCAGGAGACTTGAAAACAGAAGGCATGCTTCACTACTTTTTATTTCAATTTCATTTCAAATACACTGCAGTTCTTAGGTTTCTAGGATTTAGATTGGTTTTAGGCATTTACACCCTCTACAGTTCTAGACGGCATGGATTGGGAGCTGGTTGTGTGACATGAGCCTGAGTAGCCGGCTCTTCAGTCTCAGAACCATTCCAACTCGGAGAAGATGGCGCGACTGGATGATGCGACTTCATTTCAGACCTCACACAGTCGGTGCTTCGCTGTATGACTAATCTCGACAGGATTGCTGTGAATTTCTTTCGGTTTCATTCGTTACTCTGCATGCTGATCAGATGTGTGTCTTCTTGTGCCTCTCCAGTGAAAACCTCAGCAAGAAGTCGCAGGTTTTAGTGTGTAATGTAATCATGTAATCATTACCTCTCTAATTGTTGCCACGGTAATCTGTAGCCGTAATTTGTTTTTACTAATACACCAGCTCTTTTGTCACAGCTAAGTGGACATTTTAATTATTTGTTTCCATTGTTACATTCAAGCATTTGAACTCTATTACAATTATACAAATGATAATGTTTTTGTTTTTTTTAATCTTATCTCAAAATTACACATGGAGCTCCATCTTTTCAGAGCCCACCAAGCAAGTCTCTTCCTTGTGAAAGCGGCACCAACCTCTGGCTCTCGATTGCATCAGATATTTAAGTCTTAGCGCTGATAAGAGTCATGTTCAAATTCCATGCTCAACTGTGCTACATAACAGACATCTTAAGAAATCTGGTTTAACCGGATTTCACACCATGTACAGCTCAGAAAATACAACTCCATCCGATTTGATAGGTGACGAAGACATCGTTATGAAAAAGAAAGTCCTCCGATTAGCTACAGTCCCGAACAATTATGAAGAGTTTCACCAATCAACTTGAGTCAAATAAGTACTGATGATGTACTAGCAAACATGCCAGGTCACAAATCAAAGTTCAGACATCCTGGACAAACAAACAGAGCAGTTTTTAGTGTTCACATTCTATCGTGCACACAAGCACTTAGATCTGAACTTTTGCATATGTTGAATAAGTGTTTATCATGACTTTAGATACATTCACATCTTCAAATGAACCTTTTATCCTAAAGTCAATGCCGTGAGACCTTCAAGATATGAGTTTTGAAGACCTTGCTGTGCTGCCACAATCAAAAGATGTTTGTTTAAATGGCTGTCAGAATGTCAGTATGTGTCAGACATTTAAAAAAGTTTGACTTTTGAGTTAGAAATTCACAAAGTTTTGAAACCCGTGAATGATAAATTCACAGTCACAACTTTGAAAAGTGAGTGACATGTAAATCTGATAGCGAACCAGCTCCAAGCAGGAGATCTATAAATCATTTACACTGACTACATAGGATGCCAGACAAAAACATGTTTTGTAATAGCTTGGTAAAGTGATGCGAGGACAAGTAGACAAAACCTTCCTCTGGTTTGAGGTCAGACTGATGGCACGTCGTTCTCTTCCAGAAGATGCCAGCACACAAAGCTGATGACTCAGGCAACAGAACCAACAAGTTTAGTTCATCTGAACTTAAATTAAACTTGATCAGATTGATAAAATTCCATTGTAGAATTGCTTTTGTTCACCCACTTTGCATTTTTCCATCATTTCCACTAAATTTTCTGCACAGAAATTTGCTTTACCTTACTGAAATGTCTAATGACTATTTGTAAATCTGCAAGTTCCAGTCTGTGTAACCTTTTGACTGAATCAACAGCTGGTGTGCAGAGATTACACATTCTGCATAGGCAGCGATCCAAATGAGGTAACATGAGATATATTCTGACCACACAAGGGACTCCTCACACCTGAATGGTGCTGGTTCTGGTGTGAAAAGCTGACGGACCCAAATGTCTACCTGCTTTGAATTACAATACACTTTCCTTTTTCACCTCCTCTCTTGCCAACATGCAACCCCATATTTACTGGGTATAACTGAAAATTAGGCTGTTAGCCCTTTGTTCAAATTCCAAATCAGAATCAGTTACATTAGATCTTCAATTATATTAAATGTAGGATTTTTTATCCCCACAATAACAAAAAAAATCTTTAAAGGGGGATATTAAGTAAAACTGAATTTTATATCATGCTTTGGTATAATTCAAAAGCATAACTGCAGTGTTGTTTTGATTTTATGCTAGTCTGAAGGATTTCTTAATCTTCCATAGCAGCTCTTTTAAATGCTTGGCCTCAAAGCGATGCCTCAACTCCACCAGCCTAGTGGTTACAACAGTTATCAAACATCTGGTAAAACTTCTCACCTTAAAACACAAACTATA
>CAEGAF010002164.1:3927-22675 GCA_903067075.1 Micropoecilia bifurca
TTTTAGAGCA
This sequence comes from Micropoecilia bifurca, assembly GCA_903067075.1. NCBI lineage: Eukaryota > Metazoa > Chordata > Actinopteri > Cyprinodontiformes > Poeciliidae > Micropoecilia > Micropoecilia bifurca. The sequence goes on from CAEGAF010002164.1 coordinate 3,938, forward strand.
ACTTTGCATTAGAAGTGTCATTATTTACCAAAGGACACTTCATGACAACAGTCATAGACATTCATAAAAACTTCTTTATGTTCATGACAGGTTTAAGTCATGTTTATGACAGTGTCATGTCAGTCTTATGCACACCCCTTCAGATAAAGTGTTACCCACAAAGACTTCATCTACATATCAGAAATACAAACTATTTATGAAATTAGACATTATGTCTTTACTACTATTGGGTTTATTGGGAGATTTTACCTTATAGTGGTACAATATATTAAAAAATAAATAAATAACACTAACTTGACCCAAAAAATATGCATCTTTAAATTGTTAGATAACAGAATCTGTTTTACTTACAATTATCGTTTTCTTTCATGTTTCATATGTTTTCATATGCTTTTAGTGATTCTTTTTAACTGGAAATTATCATACAACAAACAAGCCTAACAATTGTAGAAACATATAAACAAGTTTGCATTTCCTTTATATTTGGTTTCAAATTTTCTCTTTCTACCAATCTGGACACATAATCGCTTTCATGTCTGCAAGCAGTTCAGAATGCAGCATCCAGATGTCTTACTAAATCTACACACTTAAATTCCCCCTGTTCTACGCTGTCTACTCATCGACTTCCAAAAAAATTTAGTACTAGATTTTAGAAGATTTTATAAAGTAATTGTTCTCACTTTTATTTTAAGGTTCTCACCTTAAGGGCTCCAAATAGGCAGTCTGCAGTATATTTGTGCCATCTTTTACCCAAAGACTCTTCTGCTCATAGCCTTCCATCCCAAACCCAGAATTACTGAGTACAAGTCTAAAAACTAAGAGGGACAGGTCCTTGCAGTCTGTGGCTTCTTAACTATTGAACATTTCACTCCTCCAACTTTACTTTGATGACTTGGTCAACGTTTTAAAAACCCAGTTGAAAAGTTTACTTAATTAGTAACAGTTACTTTTCCATTCATGTACCAATAAGACATACATATATTTTTCTGCAATCACATTCCAAGCTGGATTTGTTGAAAATCAAAAGCAGGACTCTGGGAGTCCTCAAGTGAATTATTGCAAGGAAGCAAATAGACAGAAAATTCAGCTTTCCATCAAATGATCTCACAGAGTAACAGACAGGTGTACAGTAGGTATGTATTCCTGATGGAAAGTGTGTGTGTGTGTGTGTGTGTGTGTGTGTGTGTGTGTGTGTGTGTGTGTGTGTGTGTGTGTGTGTGTGTGTGTGTCTGGGAAAACAGTACAGATGTAGTTACACACTGTTCTGTACATTGATTGATGGTTGCTGTCCACACAGGCCTACATTTCTGAGTGGATTGGAGTCACAGCACATCAGCAAACACAGAATGGAAGATTGTGGTACTCTACACTACAAAGAATAGCAAGACTCCCTGCACCACACACACACACCATGCAGAAACTCAGTCAAGTCATACACCACACCCACAGATCCACCTCCCCGCCTCCACTGCTTGAAGATTTACCTGCCAGCTGCTGCCAGTCGCAGCGAAAGATGGGCTTTGTTGGTTTTGTGAAGCCCACCGACAAGACCCCCCTGGAGACTTCAGGTCTCCAGCAGCACAAGCCTCAGCCTTATCCACTCTGCCGCACAGGCAATCTGTTTTCTATATTACCAGGCTGTATCACTGTACTATGCACTATAGAACAGCAATTGAGCAGGAAATTAAGTTAGGGGATCGGTATTTGGCGGAGGAGAACGAGCTGGTGTGGTCTACTCTCTCCACATACAAGGATCATTAAATATCACATGAGTTTTTTGATAAATTTCCTTTTCTCCTCTATCTGCTGTTCCCATCAACTCACTGCCCCCTTCCTGCTCTCAGTTTTTCTTGGTCGGCCTCCTTCTCTCTTCCTCTTCAATTTCCCTATCGTCATCTGGTCGTTTCTCTCTTGTCTTGCTGTATTTCTGGGCTGATAGAACCAAAACATCCTAATGGATGTTTAAACAGCTTGAGATGTGTCTGCCTGGGAACTACCTCCCTGTGACACAAGACCTCTGGAAAGAAACTGAAACCATTACAGGCTTTCTCCTTCTTGATCTTTTCTTCACCTTCCTCCCGGATTTGTTTTCCTCTATGTGGGTTTGTCTTTTTTCCGTCTTAATAGTTTGGGTTCATGCAAAAACAACTCATTATTAAATAAGAATTAGCAAGGGTGAATATCAGACTTTCTTCCACCTCTCTGGCTGTCGCCTCCTCTTCCTTTTCCTTCTACATTGATTAACTGTTTCCATTAAATGACTAAGAGAACATGAATGCAACAAAGAGGGAAAATTGGCAGGGAGAACAAGATAGGTCAGGGTGATACGAGTGAAGCCTGGAACAGTCGACTTTTACAAGGGTATCACACACAAACACATAAAACCACACATACCAGATCTGTACTCCTGTGTGAATCCCTAACTTATTAATCATAAACCTCATTACCAAACTAATAATTAACTTGCATTTCAGACTTTTAGGTTAATTTTGGGGATTTAAATGACCCAGATCTAGAATTAATAATGGAATGTCCTGTATATTCATAGAAAGAAACTGATATGTACAGCTGTGACAAGATTTTATAGCTAAAATATAATAGGCAGAGCAAATGTTTCAGGCAATCTGATGGCTATATTACAAGTTTATGTTACAGTGTACATTTGATCAGAAAAGACAAAGCATTCTTTAAAGTGATATTCCTTATGCTAGTAATACATTTAATTCAGCATCGTATAAAACTAATAGTAGTTCATTTTATCCACATATATTCTCCTGGATTTGTTGCTATAGAGTAACACAAAGTAAAAAGTAAACATAAATGGCAAGGGAAAGCATACATGGTTTTCAAATGTCTTACATATACAAATCTGAGGTTTGCATACCCAATTGCTAAAAAAAAGAAAGAAAGAAAATTCAACTGTTGTTTATAATACAGGAATGAGGCAACAGGACACTTTTACATTGGACATGTGAGAATGGCTCCAAGCCTGGACCTAATTATAGTTGTTAATCTAGGATTTGAAATGCTTGCATCTTACTGATCTTGGGTCATTTTGCTAAACAGTCTGGGTGAAGACTTCTAGCTGTTCTCGGAGCAAAACTCAGTTCTATGAAGTCGATAAAGTAGATAGTTGACTCTGTTTTTCCATGACAAAATGTGACAAAGTTCACATCTGTAAAAATACTTTTACAAAGCCGTATACTAAAATGTGACCGGTGACTGGTTTCTCTGTTTTTGGGCAACTCACACCATAACCAAAGCTGAATGCTGGCGGTGACTTTCTTACAGAAAGCCAACAGTTTACACAAAGGATTCAAAAGGACAACAAGCTCTCATATTCTGCAATCTGAGGTAAATAAGGAGTGTTGACAGCTAAATTAACAAGCACTACAAGCACCATTGAACTGGCCCCTGCTTTCTTCTTCTTTTTTTTTAAATCATCAAATACACCAATGGATGCACTGTGGACGGAAAATCAAACTCATCAATAACTATAAATAACTGGATGAAAAGAAGAATATTACTTAGAGTGTAAATTTACAGCAGCACTGGTTGCATAGAACACACACACGGCACAAAAGCCCAGTGCATTGGTCAGGTTATAGTGAGACAGTCAGAGAGATAAGGCACCAAACAAGTCTAAATCCCCACTGAAGCTGAGGTGATGGACAGACAGGCTACCATTAACAATGCTGTGGCTTGTGAGAGCAGCAGATGATGGAAAGATACCCTGGCATTTGCCGTGTTAAGAAGTGGCCCTTAAAGATTTCACACTTCCAATTTCTTTGAATTATCTGCCATCTCCAGCTTGTCACTCAGCCTGACAATATGTGATTCTTGCTCACTGAAGTACCATGGCTGAGTATTGACAAAGCAATTCACAATGATACAGCGTGGTCCGATAAAACATTAGTCAAACTACATCGGTGCATCCACAATCATTGTATCCACAATCACTGCTCACAGCCGTGACAGTGGAGGCTGGAGCCTGCTTTTCCATGAAATGGGAGGAAACAACGCTGCTATTTCAAAAGCAAAGTATTTTATTTATAAGAAACAAAAACAGAATCACACAAGAGAGTGTGTCATTCCCTGTGCCTGGACAAACTTTAAGGGAATCGTTAGACATTAGCAGTTAAAGTTGTACCTGTAAAAAAGTGGCTCTGTTGGAGTCATTGTTTAGTGCAAATCCTGATTAGTTGGGTCAGGATTTACTCAATGATGGTACATGAGTAATTTCTAAAATTTTAATTACATATTGGCTTGGTGTGGTTCTTGTGTGGCTGATAAATCCATATCTATTTACACACAAAAAAATGATGTTAGGAGGTGATGTGTTACCTAATATCTTCCTACATGAAACATGACAGTGGAAGAAACATGGAACGCATTCCACCCAAAGTAGCTAAGTAACGCAAAAATAAATCAGAGTCGAGTTAATAAAATAATATTCCTGTAACAGAATATAACATTTCTACTTTTTACTACACTACTGCCATATTTTTATCTGTTACTGGAAAAGCCTTCACTTTGCATTCAACCTGTGTTCCGCACAGGAATTTCTTAGGTGAGACACACAACCTCCTACTCTTTTTAAACGTACGCCAAGTTCAAAACCGAAAAGCCTCAAGTGTCACTAAACCAGAGACTGATTAAAGCATGCATGTCTTTGCATAACATCGTATATCTTTGTTGTCTTGTGGTTGTGGTGTGTATTGACATTTTCTCAATCTCCTCTCACAGTTTGCTCCAATGTGCTTCACAGAGCGGAAAACATTTGTTCAGGTCCACTTACGGAGCAGTGACAACCGCCAAATGTTATTACGAGACAGAACAGACTCCTTATCAGATCTTTGGCTTGATTCTTTTTCTTGCTGCAGCAGACAAGCCATGATAGAAATATCATAACATCACCATTACCTTCAGTGTTCAGAGAACAGTGCACAGCCGGTGCTTTCTATGAATTATTAAAAGCAGACAGATTACGCTGCAAGGCTGCGGCACGCTACAGATGCTGCTGAGCAATACAATACAAGAAATGTGTGTGTGTGTGTGTGTGTGTGTGTGTGTGTGTGTGTGTGTGTGTGTGTGTGTGTGTGTGTGTGTGTGTGTGTGGGTGTGTGTGGGTTTGTGTTTTTCCTCCTATTTTAGAGGAAAACGGTTTTATAAGAACCTTAAATTTTAGCGAGGGGATGGGAGACGCAATTAGTTTAAAAGTACCAAGCTGGGCTTCGACATGAATAGAGGTCATTTTACCAGCAGGCACGTGAACACATGTCCATTTATGTGTGTCAGAGGATGATGGGGGTGAAGGGCATGGTGTCAGGGCTTGTCTGACATGTGGCCTGGTGGGTTGGCTGGCTGGCTGGATGGTTCGTTTGCTGAGTCGATGACTGCTTGGGTGCAGCCCAGCTCCAACCTGGCAACTCTCTCCTTCTCTCCCTCTCAGTGTCTCTTTCTTTCCCTGGAGTGACGGGCTGAGACATTAAGACAGGCGTTTTAATTAACTGTGCCACTCTTCCACCTGCTGCCCTCAATATGTTCTGGCCCTGGCAAGCTGTCTCTCAAACCACTGACTCTCTTGCTCTCTTTTTGTTCTATATACCCCCTATCTGTATCATTTTCCACTCATTCACTTCTTTATCTCACTTGCTTTCCAATTTGGAAATCTGACCCTTCATCACTTCCACTTTCGCTCCCTACCCCCCCCCCCCCCTGTATCCGCTGTGTATCCTTCCACAGTTTGACCCTAATAAATGAAGACTCATAGGAATAGATAAGGTAATTCCATCAGGCTTAAATGACAGAATTAGCCAATTTTTCTTTTTGAACTTGGGAGGGGATCCACTCCTGTGTGTCCTGTTTCACTCGTTCCCTACCTTGCACTCATGCATATCCGCCAATTTGGTGCACACAAACTCCCACGCTCTTCAAATCTATCTTGTAATTCAGTTCTGCCCAGCACTCGTCGGGCTGTTCATTAAAGCCTGATTGGAGATGGATATTTCTGTTCCCTCATGACGGAATGAAACCAGGGATCAAACTGAGGACATTACGGGATGTAGTGGAACCGCGGCACACAGGAGAGTGCAGCGTCTCTCTGTAAACGTAGACATGTCTGCTAATAAATATTTGCACTAATTTGTATAAATGTATGGCCGGAGCATTAAGAATCTAATTTAGAACTGCAACTCCTACAGTTTAATCATTTAGATCATAAATTGAGAATTAATTTAAACAGGACAGACCGACTAATGATGGACTTTTAGCACTCTACTTAATTTGTATTACTCCTTTAATAGGGTTAATAATAGACGGCATTAGCGTTGCAAGAAAACGATCCCACAAAGTGTTGTATTAAAAGGATTAATGTTCTCCGTTTAGAATTAAAACCAGGCCTATGAGACACAGCTGAAACTAACAAATGGCCTGGTTCCGGCTCCGTGATGGGGCCTCAAGTCACAGGCATGGTACAGTAAGAAGACAGCAACCCGGGACAATATATCAACCCTGCAGACGGGGAGCATTCATCTGCTGCGTGAAGGAGGAGTGACTTTGAAGTTCTCTGTGGTGAGGTGAAAGAGCAGCCCTGGCCTCAACCTTCGTGTTTATGTAGCCGCTCTAGCCTTGGGAGAGCTCTTAATGAATGATGTGGATGGATGGAAACCGCAGATAAAAGGACACGCTCACACATCTGTCTGAAGGCCAGAATACACAGCGAGGACTTAAACGTACTTTGTGATGGGGCCATGTAGGGTGTGTGTGTGTGCCGTTAGTGAAGGCATGAACTAAATGCTGTGGCAATTAAAAAAAATGGCTGTTATTGTTTTAAAAACAACACATTCAGGATTTTTTAAAAGTGAAGTTCTTCTAAAAAAGTGAGGACGAGTTAACGGAACGCAGACTGAATTTACGTAGCACACCTTTCCAGTAGGGGTGCAATGGTTGCAATTTTCTGCCCGATGACCAATTAAAAAGCCGTACCTACTTATTCGGATATTGGCCGACTGACTTTTTAAGTCTGGAATGTTGCTAACTATATAGGAAGAAGCTGACTTGGTAAGTATGGTGTGACTATTGTTAACTACAAATGTGCAGACATGATCTGGTGCACTGGCCCTTCAATCAAACCTCTCTCACAGGAGAGCAAAAGACAACATTGGCTGATTTTTAGACCTCAGTTTCCCTTGAAACTCTAAAATCATTATCATCATGTTTGCATTAGGCATCTGTTTTGCATAAAATTCAACAATTGTTAAGTATGGGAAGAGAATTAAAGGGCAGTGAACCTTTGTCTTCCAGTAGGAAACACATACTGAAAACAGAATGTAACATGTGTGCAGTCAGAGCAACTGCCTGAAAAATAAGGCACTGTAAAATCTGACAAAGTTAACATCACCTTCAACTACTATAACTTTTTTTTCCCTTTTTAAGACTGCATTACTTTTATATCATACAGTTACTCTAAACAAACGCACTACATGTTCTGTACTCAGATCACGCCAAGTGGAAGCTCACTGGTGGTTCACCACCAACCTGCATTTTTCATTTTTTTTGTGTAAACAAAGATTCATTGCAGACATGAAAATGGTTTGGATTGAACAGTGTTTGCATAAACCAATATTATGTTTTTGAGATTGGTGTAATTGTAAGGTGGTAGAAGCCCCATTTAGATTTGGACTTCTTTTGGACTCCTCCCGCACTAGACATTAGCTTTAGCCCTCAGGAACCACTAAACTGCATTTATACTAAATGAAGAGGGAGTTATTACAGCAACTTCACATAACCTTTTAATAGAAGTTCACGCTGAAAATCCACAATTATCCATTTAAAATATTCTGATTACCACAAGCAACTGAAGAAGTGTCACCTTTGTTGTGCTCAATGTAATCATTAGTTATTGCCATTTTGTAAGTTAGACAGTTTTAAACTATCATCTTACAAAAGTGGAAAATTAACATTTACAGTTCCCATTTTAATTTAGATCTGACTATTTAAATTTAAATGCATAACAGTGTTTCTATTTGATGTGACAGTTTTTAAACCATGTAAACTTCTCTCCTTTAATTACAAAGCACTAAAAAGACTCGATGCCCTGCAGCCTCTCGTCACTCTCATCCCTCTTGCAGCACATCTACAGGAGCATGTTGTCCTTGTTGTGCTGCCGGTGCTTGCACGAGGGTCTCTGGAGATAAATTATGAATGCAATGCAAAAGCTGTAAAATTTGTTGTATCTTCTATTATCTTCATGTTAAAGGCCACAAAAGCTCTTCAGTGAAGTCAGCCATTAAGAAATGACAGGTATTGCTATCAGGCTTCTTTATAGGCTATTACCTGCGATGACAGCAGCTGCTGCTGCACCACTGTACGGCCTATCACATTATTTGCAGCTAAAGTCAGCTACTGTGTCATTTTGCCTCATTTTCTTGACAGTGCTATCATAAATCCATTGGGCTGCAGGGGAAACTGTCGACTACCTCGATTATCTTCATAGCCTGAATGAATTCTGAAATGTATGTAACAGGCAATGACTGTTATGGATCAGGAGGCAGGGCCATTCTCGTGCTCTCTCTTTTCCCTCCCTCTCTGTCTCTCCTTTCTTGTATCTCTCTCAGGTGATGTGCTGATCGGGTGCTCGAGGGCTCTGATATGAGCATAAAACTGAGCAGGAGGAGGTGAACTTTGAAGCACACAGTGACAATTAATGGTCACTGATGTCACCTCCACTTCTTGAAGTTATTCCCCAACTGATTTCACTAAATTCACATTTCAGTGAATTAGGATATAATCCAGAAAAAAATATATCTATTTTTTGGAAATTCATCAAAGTATATATTCTACAGATTTAATACACAGAGTGATATATTTTAATTTCTGTGTTGACAATTATGGCTTACAGATAATGAAAGCTCAACATTCACAACATGTTTTTGATGATGTAGGACTAATTAATGTATTACCATGTCAACAAGAAAGTCACTGACACCTGCCATACAAAGTGGGGACATTCATAAAAAGTTACAGCTAAAAAAAAGTTAGCTGTGTCCAAGCATACTGAAAGTTAATGAACAGTCCTTGTGTCAGTTTCTTTCTTTGCCTTGGGGCAACAGGCATATAATTTCTCTCAGTGGTTCAAAATCCTGTTTTCAGTTGGTAGGAAATTCTGCATTGTAAGTCTCAATGAGAAGTGGAGTGGGATAAAATCCAATTCTTTTAAGTTCCTTTTTGAGATGACAAACTCAAGATCCAACAGTCTAGACAAGCTGAAGGCCAATGTTGAAGTAACATGCCCTTTCATAAGAGCCCTGACCTAGTGCTGAGGGAATATACAGTTCATTACAATTACATATTTTTTCAATAGACTGCCCTTCTGTATTAAAAATAATTTATTTTATTCTAAATAAATCAGAAAATAAATTTTGGGTTTTTGTTAGCTAAGCCATAATCAATGTTAAAAGAAATAAACACTTGAAATACACCCGTCTGTTAGCGATGAATCCAAAATATACCCATATAATTTCATTTTTAAATCAAATATCTGAAATCAATTAACCTTTTCATAACACTGTATGTATAAAGTTAACAAGATGTAGGTGGACTGAGTATTGCACCAACTGTCTTCTTTTATAAAATACAATATTAAAGAAAAGAGGGATAATTGTTTCATTGCAAGAATTATTTGACATTGCTGTCCAGTTCCTGTCAGTACTTGACTGTGGTTTGATCCACACATGACCTTTGCCTTGTGATTCAATCGCTTCACAAAACAAGAGACTGCCACGTTTTTATTAGAACCACAGCCAATTTGTTCATAATTATTATGCCTACAGGGAAGAGAGCATAAACACATAATTAAAAACATAATTAATAACCTGCGGGCATCATCTTCCCACTCTTGTTGCATCTTAAACACTATGTGACACCAACTGAAAGCTTGAACACAGTGAGCACATCTCCCTTTCTATAGGGTAAAAAAAAGAGATTAATGAAATAGATTGAAGTATTAATCTATACCGTGATCAGGTTCCACATGGGACCGAAACACGTTTCCTCCTATTTTTGGGATCCTCTGCACAACAATAACGAGACGTGGCCCCATCAGAAGTGAAACACCTCACTGACTAATTAGACTCACGGGCTGCAGTTCTAGCAAAAGAAGAAGAGAAAAGTGCTTGAAGAGAGACTTGCTCTCCCGCAATTTGCATCTGCCACTTTTTACTGCATCTGTTCCAAGTGCCATTCAACGTTCCCGTTCTCCTTTTGTCAGGGAGTGTTGGGGCCCAACTATTTAAGCTCACCTCCTACCTACCCGGAGCTTTGTTTCAGCTCCTCTGCAGACCAGTAATGAGCCAACCGCCACAAAACTGCGAGGAAATTAATGACTCATTACGAACGGGGCCCGGGCCGCTCCCGCGGCCGCGCCTCCTCCTCCTCCTCCTCTCCCCACCCACATGCCTACATGTAATCCTCTCTCGCTCTCACCCCCTTTCTCTCACTTACCCTCATCCCGTCAGCCCATACAGAAAGACCTCAACACCTCCCTATCAATTAGAGCCTATTACAGGGCTCCCATGCTAGCCGGGCAAAGAAAGAGGGCCTTCACAGCTCAAGGGTGTGTGCAGCAGAGATTGCGAGAGCTGAATGAGGAGCCTTAAGGTGCTCCTTTCACACCCTTGCCCTTATCCATTATGCCAGTGTGTAAAGCCTCACAGGAGAAATGTGCGGCCCCAAAGAGACACGAGGATGAAAATAAGTCAAGGGAGGGATCCGTGGTCACACCTTTTCCCTTTTCCTCCCACTTTAGTGTCAAATTATATCATAACTAGTCCCTAAGCTGAGCAACATCGTCACTGTGCACCTCGTTTACATGGGATGGCAGAGCAGGGGAAAAAGATGTCAGGCTCTAAATGTCATGTATTGTTGTAAATGATGTGGTCTGAATTAACAGGGAGTCAAGGGCCGATGTAAAAAACCAGAGTGATTTATTGTACGATTGTAAAGAGGAATGGAAAATAATTATTTTTCACAAAAAAAGTAAAAGAAATGTGGTTTGTATTTGTGTTGAACCCCTTTTACACAACTACCCTTAAATAAAACCTGGGCATCCTTCAGAAGTAATCTAACTAGTAATCAAATCTCAGCAGTTAATCTTACATTGCCTTTAAAAATTCAGGCCATTACGGATTCTTATAGTCTAACTGCGTGTTACCCTTTATTTCATTCCCAGTGGTACAGCCCCCTTATTTGCAGGCCTGTTGCTCTTTGTTCAGAGGGCTGAAAAATGCCTAGCTCCATTGCCACAATTTTAGAATATCTTCTCTCCCTCTCTTTTTCCTGATATCAGCTTTTCATTCAAGCATTCCATGTTCATTGGCTTTTGAAGCTATACGGCACATTTCATGGCAATCCCGCCGAGAGTGAATGGGTGAGATCACATGGGTTTGAGGTGGTTTAGAATAGCAAATCCTGCTGAAAGTGTCATTTCCAGTTGGAGGCATCAATTTGGTGTGTGAAACAGAGGGGCCCAGGAGACCCTGATAGCCTCAGAGATTCCTTACAAGAGCAAAAGGGTCTGGGGGATCGGCTCACGTTCACGTTGGATAAAACGGAGAATTTGGTAAAGTGCTTCAAATTCATGAAGCAAAGTATAAAAGGAGCAGGAAAGGAGGAACGTAAGGCGAGTCAAGTTAAAGGGATAGGACCATGAACATATCATTACTAAGCTGTAGGGTAAACCTTTGTGTGACGTTATTAAATCATGAGATTTGTCTTGCTGAGATGACAAAGTAGAAAGAAAAGCATTTTAAGTTTTTTTTTATATTCACAGTGTCTTGAAAAAGTATATGTGCTCCTTAAACTTTTTCATGTTTTTTAGACTTTACAACTTTAATGCATCCTATTGAGATTTCATTTGATAGACCTTCTACTTCATAATTATAAAAGACATTATATATAGATGTGTGTGTGTGTGTGTGTGTGTGTGTGTGTATACATATATATATATATATATATATATATATATATATATATATATATATATATATATATATATACAAAACTGGTGCATGTGTGTGCGTGCGTGTGTCATTACTTTGTAAGGCACTCTACAGCAAATAAGAGACAAAACAACCAATGCTTTTTGACAAGCTAGCTGGGTTAGTGCAAAAAATAAAAATAAAAACAAACAATTCATCTTTGACCTTCGACTGTAAAAGGCAGTCAAAGACCATAAATATGGTTAATAGGAATACAATAAAACGCTGGCACCCACAAAGTAAAAATCTAAATTATTGGTACTTTTAATTTATTCCTTTTTTTGCCAAGCATTTTGGTAACTATAAAATCATACATGCAGGCAGCGTGAGTATTAACTCAAATATAAAGCCTCAATTAGTTTCAGTAAGACCAAAATGGCTGATAATTATTGCATCAGCTCATTAGACTTGTTTTGACACTAAGCCCACTTAAATCACTGTGCATGCATAAACACAAGCAGAGATGTAAATACATGCATGCAGATGGTTAGAGTTTATACCCACCATAATAAGGCAGAGAATGTACAGGTTTACTGTTGAAAGGGCAGAAAAGCCAAGGTCTTCTTTGAATGTCTGTCACTCTAAAGTTATATGTGAAGGAAAGGATTCCTAACTTTAGACAAAATCACTCTAATTTAGTCATTATAGTAAAAATTAAAAAGTCAAAACTAACTAGTTGACTCCATCAATTTCCATTAGAATATTAGTAAAAAGTGGAAAGAAAGACTACCATATTGCTTGCCCAACAACAGACTCATAATCAGAGGCTGCCACTGGATAATATCTTTGGGGGTTGGCCATGAAACTTTGAGCTTCAACACATTAAAGCACAACGCGCCATAAAATAATAATGCATGCGGTAAAATTATGCTGCTAGTAATATTTTAAATTGCTGCTGTCTGTTAAAGAGACATATCTGTATTTATTTACAAGCAGGGGCGGGAGATGTGGGGGGAACTTTGTCTGAAGGCATGTTTATGAAAGTCGACTCCAGCTCTGAGGTAAGTGGCTATAAATCTGCATGTGGATCTTTGCAAAGTTCCCTTGGAGGACATAACTTCAGGGCTAACCATCTCCTTCTTTCACTTGACTTTTAAACATTTAGATATTGCCAGGCCAACTTCGTTTAATGCGGCTTCTAAATTATGCAGCTTCCACTTTGATTGCACAAGCGTCAGCTAATCAGAGTTGATAAAGCGTTGCAATAAATTCACATTGGATAGAAAGTTCAGTGTGTTTGGCCTTGATCTGAAGTGTTTATTGTTTTAGAAATAATAAAATGGATCTTTGACAACAGGCTACAGCGCCTTCCAAAATTATTCGTGCCCAGTGAACTTTTTCACAGTTTGTCATTTTGAAGTAACAAACTTCACTGCATTTTATTGGGATGTTATAATGATAGATGGATTCAGACTGAAGTGTAATTGTGAAAAGAAAGGTGCAAATTAAAGTCTGAAAAGTGTGGCATCTATTTGTGTTCAAGCCCTTTTAATGCCTTGTCAAATCAACATAGTGGAAGTTGCAGCACAAAGTCTTTTGTGGAGGAGCGTCTCTACCACTTCTGAACATCTAGAAACTATCATAATTTCCAGACTATAAGCATCTACTTTTTTCCACACACTTGGAAAACTTTAATGCAACCAATATGCAGAACGGTTCTACTACTGATTCCCAGGGTCAGGTCCTGCTGCTGTGATGTCCACAGAAGTACCATTTGTTTTATTTATCCTCTTTTTGGAATGCCTTGACACAATTTAACTAGAGTTTCCTCATATTTAGTTAGCTTCATCAGTGACAGTGACACTTAGCTTATTGGATAAAGATGTTTTGAAGTCTTGCGACAGATTCTCAATTGGATCTAGACATGGGCTTTAACTGGGCCATTGTAACACCTGGGTTTGCTTTAATCTCAGCCACTCCATTATAGTTGTGGATGTATGTGAAGTGTTTCAATAAGGTGAACCTCTAACAGGTTTTCTTCAAGGATTGTCCATTCATTTTGATCAGCCTCTCTTTAATCCCACAGCACAATTCTGCCAACACCACACTTTCCCAGTGAGATTAATGTGTGTGTTCAGGGTGAAGACACACCTTGAACACACACATTACGCCTTGTGTAATGTGCTAGATTCACATTACACAATGTATTTTTGCTTTTTCATGACTCGCCAATGTTCTCTAACAAACCTCTGAGATTTGCAGATCATCAATACTTATACTGAAATTAAATTGCACGCAAATTCACTGATTCAATCCACAAATTAAGTGATGTTTTTGAAGGAGGTTTGTTGCACTGGATTTTATTTAGAATATAAGATTTAAGTGTGCTGAAGACAAATCCACAGCCATTCTGATTCTTATTTGGTCACATCTTAAAATGTTTCATATTAAAGTTTTTGGCAAAAATGTGAAACAGTTCAAAATGTGTCAAATAATTTTGTCAGGCGATTATGTTCCAGATATTAGCATGGTTTTTCTTGTGTGTTTTTTTTAAAGTGACCTTCATCTGTTAAGATCAGTATCTCCCCATCAGAAATATTTCCACTTGTTGCAGGTTGTTTAACTTTTCAGCCTGCTCTTTCAGTACTTGACCCTTATGTTAAAATGATGAAAAGTGTGAACTACATGAAGTTGAGAACGTGACTTGTGCTAATGAGAGAAGCCTTACTTCTATGATCAAAAAGATCTCCTATCATGTAGTTCATATCCCCTGTGGCTATTAAAACCAGATGGAAATGTTCTTTATAACCCCCACTGGATTAACATTTTGCAGATAACTCATTTGCACCTTCTTTTTTCCCCTCTTCCCCATATCCCTGGCATGTTTATGTTTTTATTTTGGTTTCAGGTCCTGAGGTTCAGATCATGGCAGCGATGGTGTTGTAACAGCGTTGCACTTGGCTGACCCACAGATGATGGACACAGAGGTCTGTTTCCTACGGCTAGGATGATTAAATAGGAGTGAGGATTAAGAGAACTGATTTCTTTCCCACTTGGGTTCAAAGGGCTTAATCAAAGTGTTTCACTGCTGAACTCTTGCCCCTCACTTTCAGTGCATAATTAACTGGCCAGTGGTGATAAGGTTGAACCTTGTGAAAAGACTATTTGAGTTAGTTTTTTTTTTCTTTTCTTTTGCAGCAGTGGACCGATCAACAGGTGATGTCACTGTGGACTAATTATTGGCTGGAAAGCTTCATTGATCCGACAGTTTAACTCTGGGAAAATTGTTTCTCCTTCGGCTAAACTGGAGGAAATTGACAACTGCCCGTTAAAGTCTGAGCACTCTCATTTCTTCTGCTTTGTTTCCTTTCTCCTCTCTAACGTTTGCACCTTTCTAGTCTCAGATAGTCCTGGAGGCCTGAGCATTTATGCACGAGCTCAACCATTTCTGTCTGTCCATTGCGTTGGTGATGTGAGCTGACACTAGCTATCAGTTCACACCTTGGACACACAAGGAAGGGTGCTAAACAAGGACTTCAGGACATGTCACAGTGTAGAGCGAAGAGACAAGACCAGGCACAGAGGTAAGAACATGTTCACTCGTAAATGAACGCTGAGGAACATACATTGTGCAAAAACAAGTATACGGCGTGTTGAACACAGTTGGCTGATTGCTGTGCAGTTTAACAAGCTTTGGTTCTGGGTCTGTTCTGTTTTAGCGAAATACAAGCTCTGTTAATTTGTGCAGGCCAGATTATGATGCTGGGAATGCCCGAGCCCCCCTGCCAGCGGCTCATATGGCACCCGACCGTAAAGACCCTCTCCACAGGTGGTGGGTCAACAGATGCCAAGACTCAGGCGGATGTCCCCCTATCGCGGCAAGGCTTGCCAAAATCTGCAGTCTTTCTTTACCGAGAACCTCGAATCGCTTTTTGGCAAGTTAGGGTGACTGGACACAACCGAGTGAGGACGACCATCATCCTTGTTTTTGTTTTTTGCTAGCAAAAAAAAAGAAAAAAGATTTAGTAATAGTGGGCGTTACTTTATAACTGATTCCACAATAGTCACCATGCAAATGAAGCACAAAATTAGGATTTTACAGCATCACAGTTGGGCATCGTATCTTGACAGTAAGGATCCAAAGCATAAGCCTCTATTGAGTTAAACGTCTTTTATCCTCATTTGATTTTTACTGCGAGACTGTGTCTGTTCAATGTTATGCTGTGCAGTGTGTTTATGTAATGTAATTAGATAACATTCAGAGCTTAATAGGTCTTAATGACCTGTTGAATGTTAGTGCAGCGTGGCAATTCTTAGAGATATGAAGGCTGAGTTGAACTAAGACTGATATAAATAACAAAACAAGGATGGAACGCAGAATAGAATGCTCAATTTATAAATAAACATATAATTTAATGTTTTAAAGACAATATTTGTAAAATCACTTGCACATAGCCTAGCTGTTAAAAAATGTAATTGATTTTTCTTGAACTTTGCTTAAACTAAAATCTACCTCCTGAGGAGCTTACAGTAGTAATTTTCAATATTTATTTTCAAGATCTCACTGAACAGGATGCTACATATGCCAAGAGGAGTTTCTGAGTTAATTTAAACAAAGCTTGGAAGGAACTCTTATTTAGAACATTTTAAACTTACAGTATTTGGATAAATCAACCGTTTATCTTCACTTGAAATGTAATTCTCTTTCTCCTCCTCTCACTTCCTGTTTTGTCACTAAAAATCATGTGGAACCTACATCACTTTATGTCAGTATTTACAGTTTTGATCTGGCTGTTGTTTCCCAATGAGCCGAGCTGCTTTCTGCTCCCCCCCTCTTTTTTCTTTTTTTTTTAAATTCATTTAGCTGTAAGGCAGAGTGCGATAAGACAGAACGAAGTCTTCCCTCATAACGAGGCATATGCCAAGTCTGACATAATCCAATCTGGTCCATTTTCATCAGCTTTTGTCTTGTGTTTTTTGCCTCTCTTTTGGACTTTCCTTTGGTTCCAGCGAAGGCTCAAAAACCTGAAATGACACAATTCGGTCGCACTTGTATGGCGCAGAGGCTCCAATCCAAAATGTTTTTTTTTTTTCTGCGGGGAAAAAAAAATCCTTACAGACCCACACACGTTTAAATCTGGCCCTGGGGGCAACAGGATCTAAACCATGGAGATAAAAAAACATCCAGGCCAAAAGCAGAAATATATATTTAAAGGAGAGGGCTTACCATAGCAAGGAAAAGGCATGTCAAACTTGTGGAAAAGAGGCATTCTGAGTGAGTGGTAAACACAGACCAGTGTGCCCGTAGGAAAGAATCAGAAAAGCTCTCCACACATAAAAAGGGTCCCAGCCTCACACACACAAACAACTGAGTGAGAGACAATGGCGGTAATAACAAGCGAGGCGTCAGGGTGCGGAAAGATGGTTAAACGGTCATTTGTGACAGGGCCTAATAGAATCTCCAACGTGGAAGGAGGCTTGCACAAGAAAAGGACAAATGGTATACTTAAATGGATGCCTAAACGTTGTTCTCTCCAAGCAGAAAACATTCTGCTGTTATCTAACAGTTTAGAGACCTTTCATGTTTTTTTTAAGGATCACTGATACAGAATCAGGCAAGATGGTCTGGGGTATGAGAAATAAGTATTACATCTGAAACTGACATCTTCAGCGAGATCAAGAAAAGGAAGGCTAAATCAGCAGAGAGGTGAAAAAAGATTTTTAAGAAAAAAAGTAACACCAGTTGGGTTCTGAAAAATAAAACCTTGCCATATCCTCTTTTTCAATTCACACTCGTGCCATGAATGCCTATATTTCAAGTGTAAACAAAATCCAGCACCACGCAGGAATGATGAAAAGCCACTGCTCTTATTATAGGAGCAAAATAACAAGCTCTTCTGAAGAGATTGATTGTTTTCAAATTGTAGATCTTTGTACGAGGAGTGTAAAGTAGAGCTAAGTCTCCATTATGGGATGCTGTTGCTACATTGCTTTTGATTTTCTGTCAACATCCCTCTTACCAACAAGGCACTGTATTTACTGAATACATCAGGGCCAAGAAATGGATTGAAAACACAACGTTTGTCTTCTGCAATCCAAATCGTGTCACCAGCTGGAGGAATTGCAGGTTTTGCATCCCGCGTGTGTCTCACACTGCCAGTGAATTTACCGATTCCATAGAACTCTTCTGAATAGTTGACAGCACAGTATGAAGGGAGTCCCTACATTAAAAAAAAAAGAACATAGATTAAGCAGGAGCCACAAGAGCGGGCAAGTTAGTCCTACAAAGCTTTCCCCTTCCGATTCAGGGATTATATACAGAGAAGTGAGTAGAGACTGTTCACCAGACGTGTTCTTACACAAATCCGCGAATGCTTAATAAAGGTGCTTTTTTATGATGATTTACTGGTTTTATGCCCAAAGTGTATTTTGTGAAGCTAATGAGTACTGAAATGTTTTAATCAAATCAGTACAAAACCCAACAAACAGGGTGCTTAAAATGTTCAAAGCTTGAGTAAAGTGGAATTGCGCTGTATGCCATGCCGCTATAAAAAAAATAATTTTTGAGGGTTTTAAATGCTAGCTCATTAAAATGTTGTAATTTAAATGAAAGATATATGTTTGCAGAAGTGTTTTTCAAGCATAGCTAAGAATTGGTAACTATATTGGAAACATGTTTCAAAAAATATTTTCATTAGGATTTGACTGAATTGCACTTCAATTATCAGTTTTTTGCTTAGGAGAACCCAGCAGTAATATA
>CAEGAF010002167.1:0-30668 GCA_903067075.1 Micropoecilia bifurca
AACATATGTTTATTATATATAATAAAATATATAATAAAACATTTTTATGAACATTTGTAAAACTGCTGTGATGCTGCTTGTTATTTAGGATTGCAGCTTCGCTTCAACCAGTTTTATTTTATGCAGCTGCGTTTTATTTTTTAATTAAAAATGCCCGCTGTATGTTGGGCTGTTTGTGCCTGGGAAACGATGTGTGGCAGAGTGGTGCTCAAATGTCCTGAAGCAGCAAACGCACCATCTGGACAGCTGTAAGTGCAGCCTGGAGTATTCTGATTGGCGCCACTTGTAATGGCATGAAATGGTTTTATAATTCATGGGTCGGAAATGACCATAAGACAATCCTTGTACCCTAGTGGTGTACAGCCTAAATGGGAACATAATCAAAAACAAAGTATCACATTTTCTAATGGTGGGATCAATTTAGGAAAAGTCATGAAATTTCAAGTCGGAAAAACATTGTTCAGGGCAATGTTTTCCAAACTTTTTCTCCTGGGCCCCCCAGTGGTTTCCAAACTATTTCTAGACCCCCTATGGCTCATAGGGGGTTGGGGGGTGGATTCTTAAAGACCCCTTGTTCTCAGCCCTGGCTCCAGATGAACAAGGGGGGGAATCAACTTTTTGGGGGGCAAAATGAATCGTAGTTGAACATAGACAACAACACCAATAAACTAAAAAGCTACTTGTTAAGTTTGCTGTATTGATATTGGCCCCACGTTTGGGAACCTCTGGTTTAGGGTATGTTTTTTACCGCTAAACATGCTATTGGGTAACTTTTGTTTTTAAGGTTTGAGTCCTTGTCAAATGGCGATTTTGCCTAAAGAAGTTTTAAATGTTAAAGTTTTTACTTTTACTTTTACTTTTTAATTTCTTTTTCTCACTGTTTTTTTTAATCTCTTTCTCACTGTTTATTCTATGTCACCTGCTGTTTTTATTTTAATTATGTAAAGCACTTTGAAATGCCTTGCTGCTGAAATGTGCTATACAAATAAAATTTGATTGATTGATTGATTGATTTTGACCCGCAAGACAATACAAGGGTTAACACTATTTGCTAAATGTGAGCGGTTACTCTGTGACATAAACAGAGAGATGGATGCAAACACACCTGGTTCTCACCAAGTCATCTATTCTGAGCATTTGTGATCCACATGATGAGGCTTTATTTCTGATTCAGAGCTGCTAATACATTTATTTTCACTATTTTTGAATTTATGGTTTATTTTACATGTTTAGGTGTTCAGATATGCTTCTCAGAGTTTTCCAATTGAATATTTGGATTGGTATTTTAATGAGCACATAACGCAGATTTTTGCTCACTATTAACATCCCTTTAACTTTTTTCTATCTACAAAATTTTTTCTACAAACTTTAGTTTCTTGAGATAAACAAACACATATTAGTGTATTACTAAGAAGCACAAGGGAAATAAATCTATTTTATATGTTTTTAGAAATAAATCTGAAAGGTGTGCATCTATATTCATCTCCAGTGAGTCAGCTTTTTACATAACTACCTTTCACTGCAACTGCAGCTCAAAGTTTTAACAGATGTCTCTTAAAACTTTGAACGTTGAAAGATGACTGAAATGTTTACCTATTTATATTTGCAAGATAGCTAAAGCTAACTGTGTTTCTGTGTAGACAACAATCACAACTATTTCCTTGCCACTTTGGTTGTCAAAGCATTTTGCACATGGTTGCAAAAGGTTGAGCTTTTGTCTCATCTGGCTTGAGCGCCTTCTTCCACATGTTTGCTTGTGGCAAATTGCTGTTTTTCTGAATCATGCCTTCCTTGCCAGGGATTTATTTGTGAACAACTCTATTTACTGACTGCGTTATTGCAATGTGGCAAAATGTACAATGGTTTAGGAGTGTGAGTAGCTTAGCAGGAGTCTGCATTTGGCAACTTATTTTTTTCTTTTTGCATCAATGCATTATATTATTTTAAATATTTTGTTCAAATAATTAACTTATTGCATTGGGGTTTTTTTCTGTCCCACCACTGTTTATTATTTTTTCTCCTGTTTCCTGTTTCACAAAATTTGAATAAAACAAATTTTCATGGGAGATAAAAATTTGCCATTTAACTTCAGGAAAAACCATATAATGTTAAACCAGCTACGAGTAGAAACAGGTGCATACTTATCGTCGTACCTATTTATAGAAACTACTGGTTGTTGTAGCTATGGAACAAAACAGAATTGTCTTTTTGTTTTGTTATGTTTTGCTTTAAGACAGGCTAAAATGATCACATTTGCACTCTGACCTCTCCAGCCATAAACTGTCCAAACCCTGGTGGGAAGGTCAAGGTGGCAATGACCAGTGTAACAGTAGCTGGAAAGATGAGTCGACTTGAGGTGTTAAAACACACACGCACACACACACACACACACACACACACACACAAAGAAAGAAACAGAGGAAGAGAAGAAAAAACTGTTATTAATAACATAAAAACACAAGTAACTATTTTAATATGTCTGTGAAGAATATTATGACCTGCAAATAAATCTCATAAATCTGTGTTCAGTTAAGCATATAGGACAAATAAATTATTCACACTGTAGCATACAAAGACTCACTGTTTAATCAGGAAGCGGGTCATTGCATTTGGTCGTCTCATGAACAGAACCACCTGTCTGTTCAGATAGACAAAAAACGCCCCAAGAAATCCACAGGCAATCCTGCAAATACAGAGGAACCTGGAGTTACAACATTCAGCTAAACAGCTTAATAAAAATATATTCCTTTATATTAAAATAGCTAGAATATTGGTAAGATAACAAGTAAAAGCTCAAAAGTCTGTGATATTCTACACAAGTTTATTTTCTGAGAAAAAACCTCTTGATTTTTACTGTTGATCAAATAGGGGAATAAAAATTATACTAGTGATATTTCTTGATTTCTGAGGTAAATTGTATATCCTCAGACGCTTTATTAATTTCTAAAAATAAAATAAAAAAACATCTGAGGCAGTCAACATGTATTTGAAATAATAAAAGTTTGGTAGAAATGTGGATACATTCAAAGTGGGGCCCCACGTGTCTTTTTATGTTTTTCAATTACTCACCCAATGATTGCAAATGCAGGAAGTTCCTGGAGATCAAAGGGGAAATCCATACGGAAGTTTGTCCTGAACAGAGCAGTGATGGTCACTAGAAAACAACAAAACAGACTCAACATTTAAAAATCTAGAAAAAAGAGGGAAAAATTAATGAATCCTTTTGCAACTCAGTCCAAAAACAGTCCATTTTTTATCTGTTTTAGCCCATAAACAGAGTCTGAATTTGTTTAATAACGGAAAGTAGAAAAATGGCGCCCCCTTGTGGAAGACACATACATGATCCTATTCATGCACATATTTCTCTCCGATCCATACCTGCATCCTTGTTAAACACAGACAGCACTCTAAAGATGAAGGCACTAAATGTAGCAGCAAAGTATCCTCTCCAGTAGTTTCTCACAGCAAAGTATGTGGATGTTACCTCAATGCTAAAGAGGACACCTGTTGGAGAAACAGAGCAAAGGCACAACAAAAAGAAAACATGCAGAACATATCAAATGTTGCAGCTTTATCTTTTCAACATTTAAAAATGTCTTTATATATTTCAGACTAAATTAAACATTTGTAATTAAAAAGGTTTTAGCAGATTTTTCAGTTAGATTCTGAACTATCTTAAATAAATACTTTTCTACGCATCATTACTGTGTAAGACTGTTTTATTTCAAGCAAAGTTGGCTAAAAACAAAAATTACAAATAAAATGACAATGGCTGACTACCTCCAAGTGGAGTACCAAAGCAGCAGCCCACCCCAACAGCACAGCCCACTGTCAGGATGTCCGTATAACAGTAGGGATTCTACTGATCCAAAGAGCAAGGAGAGGTCATTAAAATAAGGAGAAACTGCAAGATATTTCCATCATATAAATTATTAATAGTTACAGGGAAAATCTACATGGAAAACCTTGAGTTTCCTGACTTTACCTTACCTGATACACTCCTGAAAAGAAGGACATGAAGCGGCTGAGAACTGCTGCACAGATGCTTGCGATGTGGACAAAAGGACCCTGGGTGGAGGAGAACAGGGACATTTGAATCAAATAGTAAAAACTGACCATTTGAAAATAAGAAAAGAAAAGAAAAGCAAGGGGTTTAGGGTTATTTCTTTGCCTACCTCTTTTCCTACAGGCATCCCACTGCCCAGAGCTGCAGTCAGGCCGATGACTTTTGCAATAAAAGCCTTTAGAGTCAAATATTCCTTTAGAACAACCCCTCTCAGAATGGTCTTCAACTCAGGGATACCAGAACCTTTCAATAAAAGGCAAGACTGAGTTTATAGGAGCAAAGTCTTCTCTGTAAATAAGACAATGTGTTTTACATCTTTAAGCTCATACTGTATGTTTGGATAAAGTTCTTCAGAAAAAGGTCAACAGAGGTTATTAGTTATTTCTGTTTCTGGAATGTTATCTCTAAGATGTGACACTCTTACCATGAAATGTTTTGAAAAGAAAATTAGTACTTTTAAACTCAGTAAAATATTTCCCAGATTGGCTCAGATTTTCATCACATTATGGAAGGCAATGTTGGAGAACCATTTACTGAAATCTGTGTACTTCTTTAAATCTTTTAAAAGTTGGGCAAGTAACAAAATATTGTTTTGAGGTATAAGACAGAGGAGAATATGAAGAGGTATTTCAACTTCATTTTCAAACAATCAGCTTAAACAACCAAACCTGACGCAGAGCAAGTTAACATAGTTAAACTAAACATCATGGAATAGAATAATATTGGTTTAGCCAGTATAAGTTAAGGTAAGAGCAAACACATGTTCTCCTGGACATGCAGGTTTTCACAGAGAAGCGTGAAGGTAAACATGAGGGGGGAGTTGGTACCAACCGATAGCTTGAGGAGAAACTAGGTGACAGAAAAGTGAGGAGAAGAGGATAAACATCAGGGGATAGGAAACCCAGGCCAGGTACTGCAGGGGGATGTTTCCCTTCAGTTCCGTATAAATCCATTTATACGCTAAAGAAAGAGAAATTTGGACAAAGAGAAAAAACTGAAGGGACAAAAATGATGACCAAAAAGAGATGAAGCTATTATGCTAGAAAATGGAAATGGAGGATTTAAAGTGCAATGGGAAATAAAGGGAAAAACATGAAGGAAGAGATTCTATTTTGTGCAACCACTCATCTGTGTTTAATTATACCTTGCAGGCTTTTTGCACTGGCGTAGTCCATGGTCCAGCTGACCAGAGCCATGGTGATTCCCAGTAGAACCAGGAAGATCCAGTCTTCTCCCAGCCTCGTCACAAGAAACCGCTGCACCCGTGCTATGCAGTCTGTGAAAACCAAGCAGCAGAAGATTAGAAAACGAACCGCATCCTGAATATTTTTCATTTGAAGATGCTAACCTCTACATTTGGAGTAGGATCGCATTTTCCTTGTGGAGGTAAACTCGTTATCAGCCATTTGCTCATCTGTAGCCTCACTTTCCATGTTGGGCTGAAATCTTGTCTTTTGCCTGCTGTGATTGCCATGTTGGTGGCCGTGACTATGGCGACCATGTCCGTGTTGCGTCTTCTCATGGCTGTGATGATCATGATGATGATTTCCATGTTTCTTGATCTGCCTCTCCGTCAGCAGGCGTGTGGCCTCCCGTCTGCCCGAGCCGCCCTGGTTCTCCTGGTACTCTCCATAGAGCTGCAGCACCGGCAGACCATTAGGACAAAGCAGAGCCCATCACATCTGAACTGCATTCATCATTGAAACCCATCAACATGCACTGGTAGAATGTGGAGCGTAATAGTACTCTGGCTGACAGGGATCCATTTTAAAAATAGACAGAACCATGTGTTGACCCTCAAAGGCTCTAATGGAAGCGGAAACATGGGTTCGGCATCTAGATTTATCACCTCTGGACGGGCTCCATAAAAACTACCCAGGACATCTGGGGAAGAGATTAATTCTCTGGATCGCAAGTAAACATGTCTATAACTGAAAGATGCCCTCATCTCGTCTCTCATGTGTCCAACCTTAGCCTAGCACTTAGCACAGTCTTCCTCTTCTCTAAATTTTACATCAATGACAGCAGACTTTGCTGACTTCTTAATACAGCAGTTGATACAGTTGTGCTTAGTTTACATACAGCGGCAGAATTTGTGATATTTTGACCATTTCTCAGCGTATGAATGATGACAAAAAAAGCGTTTCTTTTTTATAATTTGAAGGGGAAAAGTTGGATTGTCTTCCAGATCTTGTGATGAAAACCAGATATTTTGTACTTGCATAAACTGTTCATTTTGAAATACTTATTCATTTAGTAATATTTCAAAAAAATCATCCAGCTCTCCTTCTTAGAACCTTGTTGTAGCCCTTTTAATTTTTCCATTGTTATTTTTGGTCAGCAAATAATTTTTATACTGGCAAAGTACAACCTGCTACACTCAATATTTATCAATGAGGAGACTTGGAGTTGCAAAGTTACTTTCAAAGCTAGTCAGCACTCCTTGTTAAGAGACTTAAGTGAATACCAATAACCTTAGCACTTTTCTACATTTTATCACATTACAGCCAGAAACCTTCATGTATTTTATTGGTTTGCATAACAGAGCAGTACTAAGTTTTCCAAAATGTCATAGTGGAAGACAAATGATGCATGAACTAATGTTCTCAAGCAAACATCTGAAGTTTTGTTTATCCTGAGCTTAAATAACCAACAGGTGAACTTATTATTAGGTGACTTCTGAAGATTGATAACAAGTAAAATCTTGCATAAATAACAAAGTAAAAGGCTGAAAATAATTGTATACAACAATTATTGACTTTTTATTTTGCATAACTTTTTGAGAAACATGCACTGTTTTGTTTCCACTTCACAATTATGTGCTTTTGCGCTGCAAAAAAAAGAAAAAAAAAGAAGCTAAATGTGTACATGACTGTATGCCTGTATATTTGTATTAATTTACTTTCTGTGTATAAGAGAATATCAATTATTTATGCACCAAATTCCTGCTTTTAAAATAGTTGAATTTGTGTTGCATCATAAAAACAAAATCTTGAATTGACTTTAAAATCAATTCTGTTCAGTAATAGTATTCATGTTGTGAATTTATTGGCTATAATTGGATGCACAAGATCTTAATAAATTATCATCATTGACAAATAATCGAGTAACAGTAACGACTATAAGCAAATAAGTGTTCTAGATCCTCCTTATCTATTACACGTAGATAATAGCTCTTCAGGAATATAAGTGACAAGCTGGTCAGTTGGGTGTGCCGCTGATACTTATGACTTCCAGGCAGCAACCTTTCAACAGCTTCTAATTTAATGGGTTCATGGACAGGCTGGTAAAAGATGGATTTAGATGCACATGTACCTAAAGCACTGGAGATGCTGTGTGTGTGAGCAGAAATACCAGTCGATACAGACTGAAACTTGAGGAGTGCAACACAATTAACCGTGACTAAATGCCAGACTCAAACAATAGCATGAACAGTTGTCTTGACTTAGTAGGATGTGCTTATTGGTTTGATATTAAATGTAATGTATAATTAGTCCTTTGATGTTTGATTATATTGACTGAAGACTGTAGCAAAGGAACTTCAAATAGTGTGAGCATCTAAATGTCTTTAAGAAGAAACAAACTCGGAATGTTTACATTAGCAAATTGATGGAGCTAAAAAGCAACAAATGGTTTATCTGAAAGAAAAAAACATCTTAAGAAAATTATGTTCTCATTGTATTTTATGTACCAAGAAGGGTAAATAATATTGCAATAAGAAGTTGTTTCCTTTGCTGAGCATTTTCAACATGATTCATCTTCACAAAAACGTACCAGTGACGTCAGTGATGGTTCAAGATCATGATGATTGTTGTTAAGTGTCACTTAGTAGATATTCTGTTCATTGTAATCTGATGTTGTTCCCTTTTGTTTACCTTACAGGTTGAGAACTCAATTTTTTCTCCCAGAGCATTTTGTTTAGCTGTCAAAAATCAAATACAAGTCACCATTTTTCTCACTCTGCATGAATCGCCTTTCCTCTACATCTATAGTTCAGTGAACTGTTTTTTTCCATTTACTTTCCAGCAGATAGAACACTACTGTTTATTAGATTTAGTTTCAGCATGACACAATATTCCTCATAAATTCAGGACAGAAAATGTCCCATGGCTGATCAGCTGAGGACAACAGCAAAAGACTCTGTGGATTTGCTTTCCAGAGCTTTTACATTTTCAACAGCCTGTGCTGTAAAAACATTAGCTCAAGAAGGGACAAAAATACTTCATGATCATCATATAAAGCCAGAAAAAACTTACAATTCTACGTATGCTGTGTTCTATTTGTAGTTTGATTTTGAAAATTCTGAATTTTGGAAACACCCAATCGAAGTTGGACCTCCTGAGAAAATCTGAACATTTTTTAAGCGCTTACTTTGATCCTTATGGGCAACTCCTCGCTTCAAAAGTATTAAGGTGAGGTGAACAAAAGCTTGTTGGACAAAGCAGATTTGTAATCTTTGCATCTCTTAACTGAACAAATTAAAAGAGGTGTTTCCATGTGGAACAGCTTAACATGATGTTTGTAAGAGCTGCTGTGAACAGTGGCTATTGGGACATTGTCCTTTTGGAATCCCAATATCTCACACTATTTTAATTAGGAACAATCCTTTCTGAGGTATAGTAAACTTGCTGCAAGTATTTCCTATTAAAACAAGCACAACGAGGGTTAACTCTTGTTACGTAATTATTGTGAACCACTATAAGAACATTTATAAGAACAATATTATAGGTGAAATCACCTATAACTAAGCAAATAAGAAAGCAACTTTACTTTCCACTATTTTCTTCTTTCAGTTTCTAAACACACAACTTCACCGTTTACTCAAAGTTCAAATTTAGGGTTTGCCACAATTTCATCATTTCTCACGCCAAAAGAAGTCATTATTGTAAAATATTACCATGCACCAACACAGCTTGAAAGTTATCTGGCATGAAATCTCCTTCTCCAGATGTTCACCCTTCACGCTGCATTCCTCACACCTACATGAATGGGGTCAGACTCCAAGATCAGGTTTCTCCTCATTGGAAAACACATCAAGGACACAAACACACACACTAAGTTTCAAACATATAAAAACAGCAGCTCAGAAACATGAACACCCGCACACTGCTCCATAGATTTACATGTATGGTAACTGTGTGTAAAATAGACAGGGATCAAGCACAGGAGTTGTTCTGACATGTGTTAAGTCCAGGCAGGGCTTAAGAAATGAGGTGCAGAGAGGCTAGAAAACAGGTGGAGGAATCAATGGTGGGAAGCAGCAAGATGGACAGAACGTGTTATGTGCGCAAGTGTGTAGGCACACGCCAAGATCAAGAGGTGCCCGGTGTCTCAGCACCTTATATTCTACCATGTGTAGAACCCTGTCTTAGGTAAATGCTCTCCAAAGAAGCTGAAAACTTTGTTTGATGTCTTGGCACTTCAAATGAGGAGCCCCCCCGACCCCCCGTCCACACAACTTTGATTTGCCCATACAGGTGCATCATGAGTAGGGAGCAATTCAGGAAAAGGCCCCTGACACGTTGCAAATGAACCAAAACGTGACTTTACGATGTTTGACAGATACAAATTAACTAAGACAGAGTGAGAAAAAGTGACAGGAAAGAGGAAATAAAGAGGAGGACACTGACCAGCGTTTGCTTGTACCTCAGAGCCTTCCTGTCCGACGCATCTGCAGCCATTGACACACTGTCACTGACCCAAAAATAAACCCAGCCGCTCACGGGGAGTCTCAGCATTACCAGGAGTGATCTGGACGTTCCCTCGCACACATGCACACACAGAAAGGCACACATCCTCTCATCAGCATGTGCACCAACACACACGCACTCTGTTACACACTCTCGCATTCGGACATGGTGTAAATTATCTCCGGCTGCGGTTACAGTAGCGTTGGTTTTCCACAACGATATGAAATAGCCAGTGGTAGGAGGAGGGACTGGGGGTGCAGAATGTCTCAGTTCAAATATTTCCCTGATAATTACCACAGTATTTTGTTTAACCTCGTCAACCAGTGGACATTGCTTTCATCTTTGACCTACAAGCTCCTTTAGAAACAGTGCAGAGAAACTCTCCACTCAAACAGCAAAATGTATTACTACTTAGTAATAACTAAGAAATAAACAAATCCCTTTTTTAAACATATATCTTTTTTAAAAAATAAGATTCAGATTGCGGCTGCCATTTTGTGAATTTGTACCATTACAGAAACAGACAGTACAAATTAAAGTCAGTCTCACTGAAAGTACTCAATGTTCTTCCTGTACCGGCCATAGATACCGGAAATCAGTGTGGGAGGCATCGTCATGGTGACTGTGTGGCTCATCAGGATTCTTGAGTTCAAACTAGGAAGCATAACATGGTAGCAATCGCCCAACAGCATTCCTACATGAGTTTTGATTCACATTTAAACATGCTTCTGATTGGCTTTTTATGAAAAATGCTAACGTTTTATCTTCTTATCCATTCTTTGAATTCCCAGATCAATTAAGCGTGTGGTTTTAACAAATCTATTTGCTTAGAATAATTGTTTTATACTTAAAGGAATTTAAATAAAATAAATAAACTGCATGTATTTAGGAGTTTAGTAAATTGCTGGTCATTAGAAACAACATAAGCAGTTGTAGTTCAAAAACTTGGCTGTGGTGCTTTTCATTATTAAGAAACAAAGTAAACAAATTCCAATTAAATTCCATTAAATAAAGAACTTTTACCATCCACACAGCCTGATCTCTTAATTAATGACTCCACCAAATATTAACACAGAGTCAGTGATTATAACCCATACAGTGGGTTATGATAATGTAGTGAGACAGATTTAAAGTTGTGTGTCAACAGAGTATTTGGATTTGAAAAATACGCTCTTCAACAATGTCCTTTGGACAGATGAGACCAGAAGATAATGCTTGACCATCATTCACAGCATCATAATGAAGCATCAGATGTATATATACCGAAGACTATATATACGGTCAGGTTTTTCTGTGTGACAGACAAAACCTGACCACAACTAGAATGATCTGAACTTATTTAGGACTCGAGGCGGCATATTCTTGATGATGGCCTTTGACAAAATGTAGCGTTTATTGCTTGTTTCATAATTGTTTAATGAATTGTGTTTTTATCATGTAAAGCACTTTGAACTGCCTTGTTGCTGAAATTCACTAGGCAAATAAACTTGACATGACTTGACTTGTAGTTAAGGAAAAACTTGCAACTTTATTGAACCAGAGACAAAAAAAAGTCCCCTGACAAGGATGCATCTTGTTGTAGCCAATGGCTGGCAAACAACCTGTTGAACCATATGGACATTGAGTGTTTTCCGCATTAGCAGCCGCTCTTTGAAAGCCACGGTAAACAGAGCATGAATCAAGATTTTTCCATTACATCAAGCAAAATACGTTTGTTTGCAGTTGTAACCTGACCACATTATTGTTCCATTAACGTTTTGTTCAATCTTTAACTGATAAAACTCAGCTTTTGACTGACATATATATATATATATATATATATAAAAAAGCAAAGATTATTTCTCATGCAATCATTTCTCATAACTGATGCAAATCAACATGGCAGGAACATGACAGGTGAGCAGAAGGCTATTTTTGCTAATGGGTGTGTGAGTGCACCGACTTGATTTTAGAACAAAAAACTGGAAGTGACTCAGTAAGTAAGTGAAAAGTTCATTTGTGGTCACGCCTTCACCTTTAGCAAAATTAATTAATTTCTGTCAATCCCTCTGATTTCTGCTAGGTTAGTCCAAATTAAATAACCTAGATGATAACTAGTTTTAATAATATTGCAATATTATTAAAGTATTTTGGTGTGGAAATCACAAATAGTCCTTCTGCTTATCATAGTGACAGATGCAAAGAAATGTTGCCAATATTTTTGAAGTGCAGGATGGATCTAGAGTCTATACCCAGGTTAGTAAATTAAAACATGCAAACACTTTCTGATTTAAGCATGAAAGAGGAAGAGAATGCCCTAAAAAGTTTGGCTCTTCTTAATATTTTTCACATCTTGTTAAATTAAAACAAGTCAGATTATTTAACTTATTTTATGTGAGAGCACAAACCCATAGTTGTCATTAGATGGTCAAAAATTATTTACTTTGTGTTTAGCTGCATTTATACTGTGACTACACACAATTTTTAAATCACTAACTGGGATCTAAATTATAAACCACTTTGCTTTGGATTACTAAATGAGATTTCAAAATACATTTCAGTTTGGAGAAAAAAAGTCAAAAAGGTAGATGAATGAGAATCATTGCAACGTACCTGAGCTTCGTTCTAAATATTTTAACATTCTGCTAATGTCCATAATTCCAGTTTTAGTTTAAAACAACAGATTAAAAACAGCAGACATGATGTGATACCAGGTGAAGCCAGGTCTTAATAATGTATTCAAATGCTTAATACTCTCAATTTGAATTTTTCCTAGCACACGCATGCAATGGTTGACATACAGAAAATACAACACGGTCGAACAACATACTGCATGCATGCGCTGAGGGTGCTGGGCGGGATGTGGGTGTGGAAAACCTGAGAGAGAAACTGAAGTGGGAGGACGAGTGAGAGAATATTACTATGCAGAAACACAACAGAAACTACATTTTAAAAAACTTCTACCTCTAATAGAAATGTGTCTGCTTGTGGTTTTATCTGCTGAAAACAATGACGACTGAGAGGAAGGACAGGAAATTACTCTACAGCTCTAAACAAATATGGAAAACTAAAGAGGAAACTAAACGTTTGTTCCCACAACACAGAGTTTGACACCTCAGCGGTTTCACATAGGTGGCCAGGTAAGATGGAAATATGGTGGCTTGGAGAATACTTTTCTTTGCATTTTATACACCAGTGTGTCTCTTAGTTGATTATAATCTAACCCATATTCTGCTCCTGTACACAGATAGCATCATTTTACACTTTGTCATCTTCAGGGTGTTTTTGTCTTAGCCGACAAATTTGCAACATTTCAATATCACTGATTTTTTTACAGTACTACTTTTATTTTAATTTCCAACTGTGAAATGGCATTTCACTATGATTGTTAGTACAGTAGGAGCTCATCGCTGTCACGATTGTCATCGAACAATGCAGTCAAACTGGTTTAGTGACATTTATCTAAGTCAGAAGGGAAACAACATCTGTGTGACTTTGTGTTTAGTTTCTGTACAAATGTTTTTTGTTTTTTTTCCACATGTTGTGTTTTATTTTTTAACTCATGTGCAAATATTCCGTAGTAGATGTATAAGTTATAAACCATAAAGATGATTGTCTGGTCTTGGTGTAGATATCTTAATACGGCTCCATCACTTTGATGACTTTTCCTCCAGTTAAATATGTTTGACAAACATATTTAACTTATCAAATATGTTTGATAAACATATTCAACCGGTATAAAACAACAAGAAAATCTGATGAACAGATATTCAATTTGAAAGAAAAATGTAAAATTCATCTTATAAATGTCTTAAAATAACCTCAGTTATCAAAAAAACCAACATTCCTTCCTGTGAAATATTAAAACTGATTAGTTGATGGTTATCTACTTGAGTCTTTATTGTATTTTAAAAAAATATAAATTATTAAATAAATGACATTATTTTGTGTTTAAACAGTTAATAGGGTCTTGTACAGACACATGCAATAAATTTGAATATTATTGAAAAGCCCATTTGTTTTAAGGTTGTCATCACTAAGTGAAACACATTATATAAATTCATATAAGAACTATATATATATATATATATATATATATATATATATATACATATTTTTTTCTATAAGGGCTGTTTGAAAGCCTTTACATCTGTCAATTATGACAAAAATTAGAATAATTCATCAGACCAATAAAGACCTATACCTTTAATCTGACAAATGATATTCATTGGGCGAAATTCTAAATACTGAATATGATTGAAGAGGTTTCCTACTGTAACTTATCTGTCAATATATAAACACGTTCTGGTGTAAGGAAATGGATGTTACATCTAGATATTACACAAAGGGAACTCCGTTTCTGTGTGTGTTTCTTCTTCTCCCCTTTATCATTATGTTTTATCTTGTAACTGTGTTTTGGTTTTTGTCTCCTGATCCGTACTGTCACTAAAGTGAAAGTTGGAAATGTTTTACAGAAATTTGAAATGTTTTACCGAAATTGGTGGTCGTCTTGTTTCCAAAACGCATCTCTGTCAACTGTTAGGCTGAAGATATTACTTTATTAACGTATTGTTTATTTTGTCATGTATTCATGCTTCTGAATGCAATTATTTCTATATTCTTTTGAGATTTCAGATTTACAGAAAATAACTTTTTTTTTAAAGTTTATTAATTGATTTTAGGCAGGTGAAAGTGAGTCATTAGGCTGACATAAAGGCAGTGGTCTTTTGAAGCTGGACACGGGAAATGTCTCTGCCTGACCTCTAGTAATGCTGAAATGTCTCTTTTATATTCTTCCTGTTTTCCACAGGATGACGACCAACTACACGGACATTAGTCCCTGTGCTCCAGATGACAGGCTCTGTAGTAAGTAATAAAAACTGCATCTTCACTATACTTAATATTTTTGAAGCTTTATATCATATATGCCATTTCCACTCCGACTGTTTAAAATTCATACTTATCTTCTTGTTTTAGATTGAAAAAAAAGGTCTTAGTCTTTAATTTAGACTAAATAATTTCTGAGATGAAAATAGATTGAAACTATTCACAACTATGGAAAAATGACTAAAATACACTAGAATCTTCAAAGGTTGTCAATGCAGCAGCTGAGTGAAAATCCAAGACACATTTTTAAAGCCTACATGTTTCAACCAACAACCGCTAACATTTTCATAAGCAGCGACTGTGGGACCCAAATACAGGCATCGAGTGAGACAGTGATGAATGGGTAAAAAAAAGAATGTTTTTTTTAACACTAAAACTTACAAGGAAAAAGTCTAAAGTCTCAAATTCTAAAAACCCCAAGCACAGTGGGCAGGAAATGTTTCAAGGGGGATGATTCATAATAATGATTAAAGGTGATTAGTGCAACAAGACACAGTAATCAAGCTCAGTAAGTTTAGATAAAGAAAAAGTAGATACATTATTGTGTTAATAAATAAATGTTGCTCCAAACCAGAAAACAGGGAGGACGGGGAATGAAATGGAGTAAGGAAGCAACGTATTTTCTTCTCCATGTCAAGATCTGATAAACGTCTAGAAACCATTCACAGATAAAATGTATGTGGAAAGAAGGTCTCAGGCTTGCCTTTCAATGTAATTCCAGTTATTCAGCAACTAGTTTGATCTTTGTCCTATTAAACATTAATTTTAAAATATATACTTATGGATTCAAGATGAGCAGAAGGAGAAAGCTGGAAATCCTTGGTGATCAAAGCTCTGTGCTCAAAGCCAAGCCTTTAATGAGAATGTTACAGAATGATTTATATCATTCCACAAAGTTCACACCACACCTTAAAATGTGCCAGAACCAGAATGGGATTTGTTCAACAGTAGCTTTACATCCTTCAGCATCAAGAAGACAGCTGAGCCTTGTGTTAAACAGCAGAGGGTGTGTAAATCCATGGATTTGAGAGACAATACGAGAATTGACATAGAATCAGCCTCATTTGAATAAACACCAAACGGTTAAAAGGTGGAGAAAGGAATTAATATGGAGGTCAGAGAGCAACTGAAGGGACAGAAACGGGAAAAAACAAAGAAATTATTAACAACAAGGAATTAAAAAATATACATATCTAAAGACGTCCAGGGTTATTATATGGGGTTTGTTGTAAAATCTATAAAATCTACCTTTTTTAAAAATGTTTTAAGCTGTTACCATTTCATTTTCTATCAGAATTAGATATCTCACTTAAATACATTATTAATCAGTCTTTCAGAGACATTAAGAGTTTTAACTATATATGACAACAAAGAGTTCATTGCTAACATGAATAAGACAATTTGCTGATTTTGTTAGTAAATAAAGCAAAAAACTGGGAGAATGTTGCAAACAAAAATGCAATTAATATTTTAAACAACTGATCAAATCTTGATTTGTATTTTGTACCTATACTCCGACATCTATGATGCTCTATGTTCTGGTCAATACCTTCTCCAGTAGCCCTGATCACCATGGCTGATCTTTCAACGAAGGACATTTATACTCACTGCACAATGGCTGATAAAGAAAATATGCTATTAAAATAAAAACAATAAGGATCCCTCAGTATTTAAAATAATATTCATAGTTGATTATATAAATTAAACTTTATAGTAGGACAACATGTTTTAAACCCTAGACTGCTGCCATGTGTAGCTCCACACAGTGTGAACATTATAATCTTTGGTGGGAAGAGAAAATAACAATGTCAAGACAGAAATTTCCATCAGCATGAGAAAACACAGCAGAACGGAATGAAACAATAGGACTAAAAATGTTAAAAGCTTCATGCTAATACATGTTCCTTTGTCTTTCTTCTCACAGTAACACGAGAATATCAGCTCGGAGTGATTGTCGTCCCTTCGTTGTTGGTCTCGCTCACCGTGATCACATTATTGATCATTTTCATATTACTATGCTGTAATCGCAGTGAGCGGACACGAGTCAGAACTCCTACTCAATACCACAATCACCAGCACACCACAAACCAGAGACACACACAGCAAAACCACCATCACAGCAACAACCGTCACCCCAACCACAGACACCACCTACAGGGAATAGATGGTACGTTCATTTTGGTCTTCTCTTTCTGTGAAATACTAACCAAACAGATGATTTATTCTGTATGTTTTCTCTCAAAAAGCGCCGCCAGGGATTGACCCTCTTGAACACGAAGAGGTGCCAATGAGAGTTCAAAACACACATCACAATGCGAGGCCACAACACGAATCCCAAGAGAGGCACGGGACGGCAGCACCGCATAGAACTAGAGATAGACATGCAGCTGCAACTAGACACCACTCTCCAGAAAGACATGCAACAAGGCATCGCTCTCCAGAAAGACATGCAACAAGGCATCGCTCTCCAGAAAGACATGCAACAAGGCATCACTCTCCAGAGAGACAAGTGACTGCAGAACCACAGACCTCCACTAGGAGTCCTCTTGGAAACTTTAGTCATGTCACAGCATTGACGCCATCTTTCTACACCAAACCTAATGACACTGTAAGCTTCTACAGAGCCCGCATGGACAACAAGGATGTCATCCTGAGAGCACTAAAAGGTAAACATAGTTTTATTTTCTTTCAAATACTGGCGAAAAAAATTGGAATATCAAAGATCAATTTAAAATTTCTTAGAAAATGAAAGCTCCAAAGCTGCATGTTTTTAGCACTTGCTACTAAAACTTTCAGGTGAAAATATACATATATTTAAAAGCAGTTCTCTTATCCTCATTTTTTCCTCAGAAAATGCGAGTAACCGTGAGAAACAGCACTTTCTGGGGTTTGCATCCTTCCTGGGAGGACTGGGTCCTCACCCTTTTATTCCTGCTCTGCTGGGCGTGGTTTCTGTACGGTCGCCGTTGGTGATAGTGCTGGAGGAGCTGAGGCACAGAGACCTGCTGGGGTTCCTGTGGAAGTGCAGAGAGGTAGAGAACCACTGTTCTTCTCAGAAAGATCGATAATATTGTCACGTGTGGGTTTAGACTCATGTTTAAATAAAAACAGCATCACTTGTGATTCGTTTGAGAAGGCGTAATAATATCTGTAGCTAAATCAGCCATCAGCTTCAAAACACAATAAACACAAATTTTATTTTTTTTCTGTTTTGTTCAAGTTTTTTTTAAATTATTTAGAAAATAATGATTTCCTCTTATTAATATAAATCAGGTATTTTTCCAGTTTTAGTTATTTTCACTGTATTAAACTCTGAGTTTTTGTGTCTAACTGTGTTGTTGCTTTTTAAAGAAACTACTGATGTCATTATGTTCTATTTCTTTAACAGGGATAAATAGCAGAGTTTAATTTAAATTCTCTTTAAATTATGAATGTGCTAACATAACTTATGAACTATGAAAGTTTTTCTTAGTACTGTGTAATTCTTGAGTTGGTCAACATGCCCTTACGTAACTACCACCGGGTGCCCAATGATCTTAATTTTGGTCCTAATGTCGCACCATATTAAATGTATTCAGGTCCTCTGGAGACGTTCAGTTTGCTTCAAAACATGCATTGAAACATGGAAACCCCTAACTTCCCTCACTTTTCCCCCACTAAAGGATAACGCAAGTCATGAACTGACAGAAAAGATGATCTTCACCATGGCAGGACAAGTGGCCTCTGCTCTGGTTAGTTGAACTGCTGTCTTTATTATTATGCTCTCATTTCTGACATTTCCTACTTCTCTACCATTTACTTTTGACTTATATTCCAATCTATGTTGTCTTTCTCATCCTAGGATTACCTGCACAGTCAGGGATCCATCCACGGGAACATCGGAGCTCGCAGCGTTCTGGTTGGTGGCGACATGACGGCCAAACTGTGGGGATTGGGCCCAGCTTATCACAGAACTCTGGTGGACACCGTTGGGCTGGTGGAGGAAATGGAGCTGAAGAAATGGCAGGCACCTGAAGTCCTGGCCAGGAGGACGGCCAGCAACAGCAGCGACGTGTAAGTGTTTAAGTTCCCTATAAGACACATAAGAACGTGTTACTGACCGGAGAGAATGGATCTGGATGTTGTATGTCAGGATTTGGGATTATGAAATATGTTAATCTGCTGCATTCAGATATTTTTGTTGCACATCTGGACTTTGCAAATGCTGTAGCTTAACCTGGTAAAAACTTCAGTGACTTAACGTTATCTTTCAAATATTTTCACAGATGGTCCTTTGGCATCCTCCTTTATGAAATGGTCTCATTGGGTGAGCACTGCACAAGAACTACTGAGAAAAAATGTCAAAAGTAGCCTCAGTTCTTACTGGGTTTAGATGTTTTGTTTCCATATTATGGATTTTGTGTCACAACTTGTCATCTCTTCCACTTTCTTAAGTCATAGAGCTATATAAAGTTTAGATTTGAACAGAAAAGATGAGGAAACTGCACAAGTTAAGAAAAGAGAAGTGGAAAATCTAAAAAAAAAAAGAGTAAAACTCAGATATATTTCAAATGTCTTAAAAAGAGCTGTAAAAATGTCTAAAATTGATAAATAATTATCTCCTTAGCAAGTCAACCGATTTAATAATATTTTAACATCAGTCATCCAAATGCATTAATTAAGTGATTACAAACAAGATAGCCAGTAAGTCATAAAATAATAAATGAAAACTTCTGTTTTTAGGTGACCCACCTTTTGCTCACATCATGTCGACTGAACTTCTGCAGTATCTCCAAAGAGGAAAAACTTTGAAACGACCAACCAACTGCTCCAACACGCTGTAAGAACGGCTGCACAAAACAGGCTGCATGCAGAAACACATTAAAATGATCCCATATCTACACATGGAGGCTAAAAAGTGCAGTAGCTGGTCAGAAAATCTTTTTATAAACTTACATTGATAGAGAAAAATGAGTATAGATTTCAGTTTTTTTCAGTGTAGATCTAAAACTGTATTTTTTACAGATTTAAAGAAATACATTTTTTATGTTTCTGTGGTTATTCGGTGGAAAACATGCGGAGTATATTAGTGAATTTTAGCATTACAAAAGAGTACTTAATAACCTGATTAACAGAAACAAGAAATTACAAAATCTTGATCATATCAGTTTTATGTCAAAATAGTCAGACTTAAATTATCAGATCTCAAACTGAAAAAAAACAGATCATATGTGAAAAATATTTGCTGATACAAATAAACATACAGAAATTACTTTGAAGTATTTCACAGGAACTACCAAACATCTCATTAGTAACATATTTACAGTGCCCTGCTCTCATAAAAGATGCAGGTTATCCCTTCTGTTGCATTCAAAACTCTGAGGACACAAACACATGTTTTCCTGCAGCTGCTTAACTAAATTGCAAATATAACATGTTTTCATTTTTCTCTCTTTAACTGTGTTTGTAGATACTCCATGATGAAATCGTGCTGCAGCTGGAGCCCCCAAGGGCGTCCCTCGGTCACCGGACTGATTAGGACGCTTCATGCAGGAGAGCAATCGGCCAATGGGAGCACAGCTCTGACAGCGCCTGAGCCACTGAACTTGGAAAGATACATGAGGGAGGCGGGATATGGAGAGGCGTTCAACTACGCCACGTTCTGATTGGCTGGAACTGCTGTGACAAAGGACTCTATTGAAGCCAGTATTCACAGTCCAGCGAAACAAATTCCTTAAAGTACCAAGTACTGCTGCAGCAGCACTAAAAGTGAGGGGAATTAAATATGCCAATTACATTGTTTGTTTAGAAAACAGATTTTTATATTTATATGTGGTTTTGGAACATAAAATGAAGCACAACCATGTAGTTAGTATGTTTTAGGTAACTTATTTTTTTATAAATATGCATATATTTTGGTAAACAGCACCTTGGTTGTCTTGGACGTAATAAACAAAGCACTTAAAACATAAAGTCAGTCCTGTCTTCCTTTTAAAGACATACCAAAAGTATTGCTTATTTTATTAATTCGTATCACTACAAAGAAATATGATGCAGGCTTTATGTGCAGTACTCAAACAAATAAATTATGATTTCATAAACATATAGTAGTATTTAATAGATCTTTTCATCATCTGGAGAATATTGATAAAACCTAGTCTGTTTCACCAAAAAGAAATCAAACAAGTTTTGGTAGAGTAATGGCACCAGACGCATCTCTTGACTTTCGAGGAAGTGGAAAAGTTGTCAAAGAAATGTGCAGTCTCCATGGTAACTAAATGTCGCACTGGCCAATTTGTGGCCAGAGATTTACCACAGCATTAGGATATCTCACAGCAAACTCATCATCAGTTCAGCTATTAGCTGCAAGAAAATCTAGATAGAACTAGAGAAGTTTCTAGAAAAACAGTCAAAAACAAAAACTCAGCCATCTTTCTTGGCTACTGATGTACTTGCTGCATGGGTATTTGTAGCCGCATCTCAAAAAGTAACATTTTTGAGAAATTAAATTTTAAAAAAGTGCTAATGGTTGAATAAAGAGTGATACAGGGTTTAAATCTGGCCATTTTGATGGATGATCAGAGTGACAACATGGTCATTAAATCAGATGTCACCATCCTTAGTGGTGCTGCTAGGTGTCAAGTCCTGCTGGGAAATTAATTTACCAACAATGTAACAAGAAACATGAACAATGTTTATCTACAATAATAGATTTTGTAGAATTGTGAATGATAGCACAATGTTTGCATTGCTGTCATGTCACTTGACTCACACAAGTCTTAGAAAAGATGATAAAATAAAATATGTAATTATGAATTATGAGCCAGTGGATGGAGAAGTGGAGCTATATTATAAAATAACTGGATAAAAATCAAGACTCTGAAGTCAAAGTTCTACAACAGTTTCTTGATTATTTATTTGCATTATAGTATCAACCATTCCTCGTCAAACACACTCCTTCAAGATTTTGCAGTTTTTCTGATTATTGCAAATGAAAGATTTGCAGAATCTTCAGTAATTTAGGGACGGAAGGTGCTGCATGTTTGGGCAAATGTAGATCAAATGAACAAATCTGCATGGATGCACCTAATAAAAACATTATACATGAACTAACAGGCTCACAACACATCCAATGAGTCCTTTTAATCCAACTTTACACGTGGAAGGACCTGCAAATTTAAATACTTCAGAATCCTGGGAAAAATGAAAAAAAAAAAAAAAAAAAAACACACATCAAGGATTATCCCTTCTTGAAAGAAAGCAGCCACAACCAGTCACAATAAAGCCAAAGTTAGCTAGCTACAAAGGTAAATATTGGTGGTAAGTACACAATATATGACAAAGCTATGAGGAAGACAGAGACATTTCCTTGATCAAGGTAGCTACTATTTCAGTCACGCTTCGGGGAAAAGCAATGGACGTCATTGCTTGAAAGAAGAAGTTTTTAAAAATTACAGATGTTCGTAGAAAAGAAGGAATGATATGAAAAGTCTTCGTCTAAATCTAGTAAGAAAGGCCACGATAGAACATGGGAAAACTTGGACATAAAAAAAGGCTCAAACTAAAAAGTCGAGCAAACAAATGTGCAATAAAATATAAAGGCAATATTTTACACTTACTACAGTATAGCTTAAGGTTTTCTTATTCACACAGTCATTCAGTCTGACGTAATTGTTTGCTAGTCTGTGACAAATGTAGGTCCACATTTCCCATTTCCTCAAGACGGTTCACAACAACTCAGCTTAAAGATATCTTACCAGCTGGCATTTAGCCATGTTTGCTGCTCATTTTTATTTCACATTTTAGACAGCATTTCCTACAAGCTTCTGTTTACACAGTTTAAATAGTAATAATAAAAAAAACTGTAGGTCTCCTTAAATAAAGCTTAATGAGACAAGGTGAAAAATTCAGGTTTCCTGCAAGTTTTTCATTTCAGACTTCAATGCTTTTACAAACTCAAGATTTTCCTGGACTTTTGAGTTTAAAAAATAACTAGTTGGGTTTAATTTTCTGTATTAAAAAAAGATAATAATCATGTACCAATATTATGCTAAGGTTGGTTTCTGATCTCGAGGTGTGGCATAGAGCAATCAATTTTTATTATTATTATTATTATTATTATTATTATTATTATTATTATTATTGGCAAGTTAAATCAACTCTGACATTTTTAACACTTTGTTTTGGTAAACCTGTACTAGTTTATCCTTCTGGAAATACAGCCTCTTTAAAGCAGAGTTTGTAAAGTTTAATTCCAGTTCGGTTTGACACCTTAACAAGACTCATTGTGAACAACACACAGGTCCACAGGGTTCAGACGCAAAAACATATTGAAATGGCCCTTTTGAATTTGTGTGTTATGTCAGCTAGTAACTCTAAACTGAACCATAAACTAAGTTTGTCAACAACAACAAAAAAAATCGCTGTAAGATTTAGAAATCTAAGATTCAAAATATTTTAATTTAAATATAAATGAAGGCAAGTAATCACGGTTTAGAGATAAGGATTGTTATATTTTATGTCTTGAAATTCAATACTTTTTCATATTGTGTTTTCTGGAAAATGATCAAAGCAAATTCCAACTTTTTTCTCAGGCTGCAAAGAAATCATAAAGATTTGCTGCTGTCGTGTTTGTCTACTATACATCATGTAAAATAAACCCCTAGGATGTTCAAGTCTTCTCTACATGTGATTTACTCCCAGAACCATGACTGTTTTGGGTTTCATTTGGAGTCTTGTCCGGCGTTTCAGCTTTTCATACCCTGTTCTCTCTCTGTACCCTGTTAGCTAGAGGGAACCCATCAAAAAAGGCCAGCAATTAAACATGATGATGGTCATTCCTACTGAGTAACACCTCAGTATATAAACACTGATCCAAATAAACATTTTTCCACACAAAACCCACAAGGAGCCATTTTAAAGTTCAGAGCTTCCTTCCAGATTAACAATAGCTGTCTCTGCAACCATTTTTCATTTCACAAATAAATCAACGTGATCTAGAAAAACTCAATTTCACAAATATATGAAATATGACATTCCCACCTTTCAAAAAGAGGAGTTATTTTCCTACATGTTGGGGGGGAAAAATGTTTCAGCCATTTGTTTCTGAAGTGCAAAACAATAAGAAAATAAAATCTTCATTTATGTGTTGCATGGAGCAACTTTGGGCAGCAATCAGTACCTTCACCAAAAATCTTCATCCAACACAGTTTTTAGATAAATTACCAAGCAGATATTCCTTTCAATCTTCGCAAATATGAGAGAAATCCGACAACAAGCTTCAATTCTGAAGCGCTCAGTTCAAGTGGAGAGTCTGTTTTGAAACCTTAAAGAACCTCATTTACATTCACCTGGAGATCCTCCCTTCCCCCTTTCAACAGCTCCGCGTCTGATCCTGGTCCAGGATCTCGACCGTTAGTCCCTCAGATTGTTGATGTGAGCGCAGATCTTCAGAGCTGGACCCAGTTTGATGTTCATGGTGGACATGAGGTGCTCCTCCTTCAGCAGGAGCAAAGCCTGTCCATCAATTTCCTGCGACGAGAACTGGGAAGCGAGATCCTCGCAGCCTGAGAGCAACAGCAGCACAAGCAAAGTAGGAAGGAAGGATAGAAAACTGTGTCTTAACGGAAGTTATTCAAACTGTAGATACATAAACACAGTGAAGTAAACTGCTTAATTACGGTTGTGAGATTAGGGCTGTAGTGATACAATAATCTCACAATACGATACGATACACGATATTCTGCCAACAATGCAATATATATTGCGATATTCAGCAAGCGATACAATTCAATACAGTTTTGCAATTTTCTGAAAGATTTTAGAGGGACAGAGTGATTTTGGTGATATTTTGTCACTGTTATAAAGTTGGATTGAATTAATTTAACTGAAAACTGATTAAAGCACCAACTACACAATACCTGGCTCTGGTTGGACACAGACTTAAAGTCGACAGCTGGACAAATTAATCAAAGAAGAGGTGAGAAAACATGTTTCTTTTAATTGAAACAGTCCAAACTGTAGCTGACATGCATTAGTAAAGTAAATAAAGTGAACCAAGTACCTGCTCTGAATAGTTTGATACCTTTTAAACCACTTAACATCTGAAGGAATCACTCTAAGCCTGATGAGTGAGCAAGGTGATAGTTGGATGTTACAATACTTGCAGATGAATATCCATTTTTTTTTCTAGGAAAGAAAATATTGATATATATTGCGATATCGATATTATTACACAGCCCTATGTGAGATTAGTTTCTATTGTTTATCTGGAGTCATGGTAGTTTGGTTTCATGACCTCTGGGGGAAGCACGTATAGGAAACTATACATTAAAACGAGTATGAATAAGAAGCGGTTTATGTTGTATAAACATAAAATAAGTACGGTTTTCCACTGACGACTACCTCTCGTTTATTCCCTCGTTTCACAACAATTACCTTCCTGTTTGACACATTTAACGAGCCAACTCCAAATTTATAAGCAACTGGTATCAATTTTAAAAGTATGCAACTATTAACTCAAATAAAGTCGATTCAATTTAACTGAAGTGGATGAGTAAAGAGAAAGTAAAAAGGTGGAAGACAGAAGTGGGATCCTCCAACCTTGTAGTGAAGAAATGAACTGCGACACTTCCTCCACTGTCCACTGGGCGGGGCTAGTAGGCAGGCAGTTGGGTGCTGAGCTCTCGGTTGCGGCCGGTGGAGGCGGCTGGTGGCAGGAAGCTGAAGAAGCAGGCGACAGCGACACGGCGTCGTCTTCATCCTCCTGTCCACTGGACTCCTCGTCTGAATGGCTGGACTCCGAGCGGCACTGTGGGTGGAAGAGGCCAGTTACTGGACAATTCATAATGTAGAAACTGTAGAATTGTTGAACAAAATCTTAAACGAGATCCACTAACAATTGGTGCCACTTTCAGCTAAAAATGTTTGGTGTAAACACACAATTGAAAGCCTCATGGTTTATTACAGAGCCAGTGTTGACCTAAAATAAGCCTGTTTTTTTATTTTATTCTACCTGCTTCCCAACAGGCTCCTACTGTTATTTATAGGAGACACTAGAAGTGAATTTTAAAAAAGCTAAATATTCCAATTTCAGTGTTTAACGTATCAGAATCATATACTGAAAAATGTTTTAATGTAATCTAAAGAATACAAAAACATACAACAGATTCAATTTAAAAAAAAATGAAGCTGAAGCTGGAAAAGTTCTGCGTTAAATATTAAGTACACTGCAATCATTTATTAGCTTGAAAAAAAAACACAGCTGGTAGCAAAATCTTACATAGTCCTTTTCACAAATTAATCCTTTGTGTTTAATTGCATAGTGAATGACTTGCAACCTGAAATTTCTCTGTGGCGTTTCTTTTACTATGAACAAACTTGTGTTTGTTTTTCTATATATTCTTATGCAAAATCCACTTTTAATGTCTAGAACTGGCTTATAAAAGTATCTAACTCCAGACTATACCGTCTATCTTCTTTCATTTTTCATATTTAGAGAAAAAGTTTATTTCATTCTAAACTAATCTCTCTTGTAACAGAGGAATCATTTTCTTCTAAAATCTGAAAATAGAAATATATTTTGGTTTAATTTTGTTAGCTTTCATAATAAAACATTGTAGGTAGCGCAAATTTAGAAAATTG
The DNA here is from genome assembly GCA_903067075.1 of Micropoecilia bifurca. Taxonomy (NCBI): domain Eukaryota; kingdom Metazoa; phylum Chordata; class Actinopteri; order Cyprinodontiformes; family Poeciliidae; genus Micropoecilia; species Micropoecilia bifurca. Next base: position 26,245 of record CAEGAF010002167.1, read on the forward strand.
TTGCAGCGTGGAAAACAGTGGCTCTTTGAATGGAAAAGGTCGCTGACCTCTGCTTCAGAGAAACAGAGCAACAACTGATGGTCACTGCTGATGTCTTCCCATCCTGGCATTGGCTCAACACAAACATGTACGTTCTACAGCAACAAACTAACAAAACATTTACCAGAAAATGTTGCATGAATAAAGACTAAAGTGGCACAATTTAAGAAAAGCAGCATCTCTAAATACACTTTAAAGACGGTCTAACGTCAATAAAAGTAAAGGATTACAAAAACAGCTGAAATTTGGTGATTTTGTTGTGGCCACTAGATGGCAGCAAACCTCAACCAACTCAAACTCTAGGTTCCTCCAGTGTCACCTGCCAGATGGAGCCAAATTCAGTTTGATGGTTCATTTCTAAAAAGTTCCATTGTTACAGAAACCACTTTGATTAAATTTACCCTTAAAATCATTTGTTATTCCATTTTGCATAGAAAGATCTGACAAAAATCTGCTTATTAAAACCTATTTTGGATCATTTAATAAGGTTTTGGACAGAACCTTTCTCTCACCTTTCCAGGTACCGGTCGTCCTGCGATCTTTGCACTGGCTATTTCTGAGCTAGTCCTACGAGGAACCCTCCGCCTTGCAATCCCTCCTTCCTCATCTGAGTTAGAGAAGTGACCCTGGCCCTGGCCCTGGCCCTGGTCCTGGTCCTGGTCCCGGTCCCGGTCCGTTGCGTGGTCCTGGTCCTGACGCTGGCTGTGACTGTGTCGCATCCCAAAGTTCTGCCTGAAGCTGACGTTGTACCTGGGGAACCAATACATACTGTATCGTAGACAAAGAGTGACATATACGGTACTGAAGCCGGGACGAGCAACACACAGTTTTTGTCTCTTTGGACCGTGTGGTATAGAAGTTATACACACGCATCGGGCAAGGAGACAAATGCAAAGCAGAAGCAAATTAATTTCAAACTCATATGCTGACAAAATACTGTTCCAAACAATGCAAAATATGCATTGTTTATATTATGAAACATAATGTAATAAATACAATATATATAAATCACAAAATGATGGCAGTTCAATAGAAAATCCAGAAGACAAACATTTGCAAGCCAGATAGGAATTGCAACATGAATGAAGTTTGGCTGCAGCGATATTTAAACATAAAAAACAAATTTAAGAAGCACAGAAAACACACATGCTGTGAACATTCAGCTGAAGCCACATGATAATTCAAGTGATTCCTCTATGGATTCATACTGATTATGATTAATCTCTATGTTATGTAAGGCATGTTGCTAGAAAATGTACACCCCTTGAACTTTTCCACATTGTTTGACTTTTTTAACTTATATCTTTGCATATTTATCACCAGGCTTTTATGCGATAGACCAACACAAACAAGTGCATAATATGTGAGGTGAAAGGGAAGTTACATACATGGTTTTCCAACAACCTTTGCAAAGAAAATTCTGAAAAATGTAGCATGTGTTTGTCTGAGTCAGTGGAACTTTTTTTGGAATCGTGGATCATTTTCTTTCAAGTAATGAGTTAAATCTAATGGACAGCATACATCGAAATTATGCCTGAAGTCTTGCCACAGATTATTGAAACAATCTAGGACTGGACTTTGACTAGGTCAATCGAAATCATGAATATGCTTGCTCTAAACCAGCCTATTGTAGCTCTGGTTGCATGTGCAGGTTTTTTATCCTGCTATGGCCCAGATCATGGTTTTGTTAGAAAAACAACAGAAAAACCAATGCTTTTTGCTCACCTTTAAAATATTTTATAAAAATGAAAATTACTACAAAAGTAAGAAGCATGAACGCACCGGGTTTATGATTCTGTGCAAATCAGTGCATTGCTTTATGTCTCAAAGAGTAATTAGTTTGATTCAAACATGTCTTCATGAAGACTAGGATCCCAAATTGTTAACAACCAAATGTAATCCCGATTAAGGTGACAAACATTATTATGCCATCACATCCAAATGTGTGTGTGGTGCTGTGTTTTGAATGTGTTTTATCTGCTATCGACATGCCAAAGGCAAAGTCTGGCCAATTCCTAAATTAGAAAATCTGACCAATCTTAGCATCCAATTGAGTTGCTCTGGTCAATGGGATAAAACCTCAACAGAAAACCTCGATGTTAGTGGTTGTAACATGAGCGCAAAAGTTCAAGGGGATAAACACTTAAAATGCAATGTGTGTATAAAAAAAAGTATTTATTTTGCTGGAATTTAAATTAGATTTGCTTAAAATCTAGACATTAATATATCAATGGGGAAAAACAGCTGAAAGGATTCAGAGAACCATGAAATATGAGTGGCTACAGCAGCTTGAAATGAAGTGAGTTTATAAGATGAGGCTCATCATCTTATGTCTACTGTATATATTGTGTCACATGTTTCATGCATGTAAAGTACCTCTTGGCGCAAGACATGGAGCAGAACCTTTTGGTGCCTCTGAACTGGTTGGCAGGAGCAAAGTTTTTGCAGTACTCACACTTCAGCACTGAGGTTTCAAAAGAGAAGACAGAAGTTACTTAATATAGCTACCAAACTTTCATAAATATGTGGCAATATGAATTAAAGAGACTCATTCCTTCAAGGTTTTGTTCCTAATGTACATAATCACAGGGTTGAGAGAAGGGAAGGGTTATACTTTGCTGAGATTTTTTTTCTCCCATTCTCAGCTCTCTTGCAATTAAACTCAGAAGTGGAAATTCCCAGTTTGGAAGCTGTAATTAAAACTGTGCTGTTAAAACGCAGTCGCAAAGTCAAACAGGGTCCAAACTGTTGAACAATGTAAGACGGACTAAGAATGTGAGAGCAGAAGAGGCCGATTATCAGCTTGATTTCTGGTGATTGTCTGGTTGAAAACACAAAAGCAGCATGCTAGCAAGGGTTTGTTGACAGCTAGTTAGCAGTAGCCTCAACCAATTCGACTCACAGATACTGGCGTGTGGCTAAAACTTTTGCATGAAAAAAAAGTCCCACTAGAAAAATAAACTATATAGTATATGCAAGATAAAGTAGCTCTGCCACCAAAAAAATTAAGACCTGTGATTATGTACGTACTTTTTTTTTCCAAATGAATTTTAAGACTTTTCATGATCTGTACTACCAGATCAGTAGCCCTCAACTTAAAGCTGCATCATATGAACTTCTTCGTGTCGTTTCCATGATGAGGGCATATGAGTTTGAAAACATTTCTCCGTGGAGCCTGCTGCTAGCATGTGCTTGTTCTTAATAAAAATTAGCACTTTCTTCCTTGATTTCCAATTTGGACTTCCAATGATCCCCTTCCTGCTAGAGAGCCCCCTGGTGGTGGAAGAGAAGCCCACCACCAGGAAAATGAACCGCATTGTTCCAAACATGGGAAAAAAAGTAACGGCTTATAGCCCAAAAAATACAGTAAGCGCCCCAAAGTCATGATGACAAAAACAGTCAATGTGGGCAATGATGCTGAGTAAAATCGACTAAGTTGGATATCTTCAGCATCAGTGATATTTGAGAAAAAAATGAAGGCGAAGGTCTGAGTTGCAAAAGGGAAATTATTTTCTACTCCATGTTGAAACATCTGCAGAGTTTAGTTCCTCTGCTTTACCTTTCTGAGCTTTCAAATCCAGTCTTTCAAAAGGCTAAATTCAGACGCCTCTTGGAAATCTCAGCCAAGATAAGGATTTACTTTCTTGAGGAATACACAAATTGACTAAGGAAGTTGTGATTTTAAGTCAGCTCAGGTGATACCTGTTGCCGTAGTGACCGTTTCTGATTGGTTAGTGTCTGGACTATCGTCCGTTAGATCCTCTCCAGCCGAGTCCTTTGCTGGACCACAAATCTGTTGGTGAAGGAGAAAAACAAAAGTCGGTAATAACACAGGGCTGCATACATGGGAAGGAATTAATGAATCAAAAAATGTACTGTACACACCGGGAACGGTTCTGCTCCCTCCTGGATGACGAAGCCTTCGATTAGATGAGTGAGAACTTGTGGTTTAACTACAGCCTGAGGCGGGGAAGTTCGCTCCCCCTGACAAGCCCCCCGAGACACAGACAGGATCGGGGTGGGAGAGGAGGCGGCGGGAGGAGGAGAAGCAGAACCTGCAGAGGTAGAGAAGGAGTGTGGACCAATATTTATCATTATAGCAAAAAAATAAGTCACAGAAAGAACTGTGATTTACTTTGTTAATGTTTTCAACTCTCAAATCCGAATATGGTTGGAATTATAACTTTTGCTGTTTGAAATACTTATTTGCCATTTGTTTCATGAGACCAACTATAACTACATTTAGGCCAAATGTAGTTATTTATTTCTGATTTAAAAAATGCTGTTTCTCATTTAATCAAGAAGTTTATTAGAGATAGGAAATGAAACTGCATTTCTCAAAAGACAGTAAGAAAAGTAAAAGTGTATAAATTTATATATATATA
>CAEGAF010002174.1:0-17693 GCA_903067075.1 Micropoecilia bifurca
AGAAAGAGTCACATGTTCCAACAAATCAATAAAACTTATTTTGCCAGCTGGCACATGTGTATTTCAAATCGCAGCTGTTGATATAATATTGATATCGTGATATATATATCACGATATCAATATTATTACACAGCCCTATTTGCTGCCGGTATTAGTTGTGTGCTAATTTGCTGCCGTGCTGCCTGATGCTGGACTGTGAGCTTTATCATTAAAACTCATTATCATTTTCATCCTAGCCTGGCTCTCCGCATTCATTCTCACCACCACCAACCAAACCCCATGACACATTGACTTGAAGAGCTGGATAAAGATTCACACACTTTTCAAATTAATAAGGATTGAACCATTTTGTAAAACATGCATGCCTTTTCCTTCATATACAAGCTTAAAAAATACACTAAGATTTACATTTTTAAAATATCAAAATTTGGTATGAATTTTTTTTCAAGGTACTGTACATGTGGAATAATTGCTTTCATGTATTTATTGTCTCGCCAAGGGAACTACATAAAAAAAAAACTATTTCATGCCATGGCATTGTCTTTGTTGCCAGCTTGGAAAGTTTTATATCTGCAGTAAAATTACAACCATGTGAGCAAACCGACTCATCCAGACTCGGTCTCCATAATTCACCGGGTACCAACGTTTTCTCAAGGACGGGTTTGGAGCCTCACCTTCAACAACAGCCAAAGAACAACACTTGCTTTCAATTTATGGAGTTCAGTCACTGCACTGTTCACCTTCAAGGTACAGAGGATTTGAATCAAGAGGTGCTCAACCATGGCTGCCTGCCTCTACAAAAAAATCCATTCTAATTCATAACACAGGTGAGCGAAAGTGCACTTCTATTAAACTGAAAACGGCAAAACAAAAATCACTTTTTTTGCCACAAGCTAAGAGAGATTAGGGAAAGTAAATGAAGAACTTAGTGAGGGTGATTTAATTGAAATCCTGCAGATGGGAGGAAACGCTGAAAAAGTTGAAAGCGGCACAAAAAAGTGGCTTGAATGTCATTTCTCTCTCACTTTAAAACAGAAGGGCATCCTGCAGTTTTAATGTACCACCTTGATGATTGGTTTTCAATCTTTAATTAAAACCTTCACACGCTTCAAGGCACAAATCTATGATTAAGAAACATTTCTCTCCACCACCCCTACTTTTTCAGCTTCAGGCTTCTCCATTTATTTACCACTGTGATGCTTTTTTTTGCTTTGTTTACATAAAATAAATGAAATAAAGTTGAAATAACAAACATAAAAACATAATAAAAACAAATATAAATAAAACTAGGTAAATTACACAAACAGTACAAAGCACAGGACTCATGGTAACTCATTAACTCAGGCTGGACCTACAAGGGAATAATGCTTCCGGTTTAATATTAACAATAAAGGGAGTTCTGTGTTAATCTCACTCCTAGAAAAAGCTTGCTGCCTAAGACAGTCATGTGGAGAAATACGTCCAAATTACTGCATTCATGAGCGACTTTCACTGTTTTTGAAGTTAGGCTTGTTTAACTTAAGCACTTTGAAACCACTGATGAAATTAAGCACTCAGTTTGCTTAATTTCAATCAGTCAGTCGATTCTTTTAATAATGGCACAGAGAAGTAACATGTCGTATTTTGGCTCAGCAGAACAAAATGAGATCCACACTCCTGATCCCAATGAACAAATAGTATCCAGAAGAGTGTAAATCAAAACTGAAACTGATATTTTAAACATATTGATATTTCAAAAAAATCACCTTCATTAAATTTCTTCACGTCTAAACCCAGGCAGGGCACATTTTTAATGTGAGTGCGTAGATGGGCAGGAATTAGCTGTGAACTATAAATATGAAATATGAATCAGTTTTCAAGTGACCTGCTACCAGAACAGTCTAGATCTAGAACCAGGAAATGTTCAGTGTTCTTCAAATTTCATTTAATGTTTTTGTTCTTTTTGTTTAAACTTAATCTTCCCACTGTGATTTACAACCTCCTACAAGCCTCTCCTGACTAAAATAGCATTGATACAAAGCTAATAAAAAAAACCTCCACATTCACCAATAAAATTATAAGTTTGAAAGTTTTCAAAACACATCATAGTGATGATGTAATTTGGAGGGTTTCCTGTCTCTCTCTAAATGTATCCACTGATGCATCTGGACGCATCATCAGTGATGTTTCTGCAATCATTGAGTGTTTTGGGTCTTTCAAAAACATCCAGGTGACCCAGCAGGTTGGCGAGTCCTCAGATTGTGGCTAACAACTCCACCGTTCTCTGAACACAGTCGGTATGCTAACCCATGCTAACCTGTACAATGTGTGCAGGACAGATGTGTTTGGAAACCTGGATGATGAAGAGATGAAGATTAAATGAGCTTTCTCTGGTTTCAGGGAACCAGAAATGCCAGTTAAAACTGTTATTCTGGACTTCTGTTCTTATTGTACTGACTTTAAACCCTAACAGCTATTAAAAATGTTGTTTTTTTAGCAGAACAGCCTCAGCTATTTATCCACAATATGGGCTCTGGTAGCTTTTTATTTGTTTGTATATCTGGCCCATTAGCACAGTAATAGAAAGAGTCACATGTTCCAACAAATCAATAAAACTTATTTTGCCAGCTGGCACATGTGTATTTCAAATCGCAGCTGCTGCATATGCTGACAGTCTATCAATTGATCCAGCTATTTCTGCAGGGCATGGAGTTTACCAGCAGGCAGAGCGCCAGGCCTCAGCGCAGAGGAGCTGATCGCTTACAAAATGAAGAACCAAAAAGGCAATCGAAATCCAGCGCTGTGACACATGCTCAGAATGCGCTTAAGCCTCTTTTAGACGTGAAATATCAAGTGCTTCATCATTTTTTCAAAGCAAAAGCATTCAGTCATTGAAATGTTTTTGTAAATGTGTGGGTCCTTGGCATGCCAGTCAAACAAATCCCTCCAGCCATCCATACATCTCTATAAAGTCGAGCAAAAACAGTCAAAATAGATGTGTTATGGTCCTGGGTGTTATTTCGTAAATCCAGTAAACACAGAAAACACGAACTGCAGTCATTCATGAACCAGAGTATAAATATGTAATGTTTTGCAGCCTTCAGTGACAAATGTTACAACTGAAAGTGAGTTTCATGCAGTTCAAATTCAGCATCAAATATTACAAACACAATAATTAGCATGGGAAGTGGTGGGCTGCTGGCTCTGAGCCCCCTGGTGGAACTGATGGGTATAACAGCTTAGCTCAACAGAAACCTGCACTTAAAAAAATAATTAAAACAGCAACATCAAAGAGCATAACATATCTAGATGTTAATAAAGTGACATATTTGAAATATGTCACTTTCTTTTTATTTGAAATAAAAAGAAAATAGCTGAAACAAAGTACCATGGGAGCACAGATAGCTACTAAGGAAGGTAGAAAAGTAACTGTATGAACGTCCAACATTTAAAATAAGTCTCTTAAGTACTTTTCTCACTATTTATCGATGTTAGCAACCATTAAGCAGGTTACTATTGCTTTGGCATATTTTCTGGTTATTATTTTAAATGTTCCTTCAGAGAGATTGAGCTATTCGTTGTAAAATAATCAAGCAAACATGTAAATTCATTTCTCAGCCACTTTATTAGGTACACCTCTTCATCTATTTTTTAACATCAACAGCAGCCTGTCACACAACACTAACTCAATGCATTTAGGCATCTAGATATGATGAAGTCAACTCTGAAATTCGAACCAACCATCAGAAATGGGGGAAAAAAAGCAATTTCAGTGACTTTGAATGGCTGTCAGCAGGGGGCTACTCTAAATATCTCAGAAACTGCTGACATCCTTGGATTTTCATGCATAACCATCTCCCTGTTTTACAGAGAGCAGCTTAGAAAAGAAAAAGTACAATTCAGAAGTTGGATTTGATGGATAGTTTTGAAAAATTCCGGCTTGATGCGCCTCGAATTCAGCTGCATGTCCTGTACCACTGGTTCTGACTGGTAACGATGGTGGGAGGATGTCTGAGTACCAGGTGAATATTTTTCAAAAGCCGCAAGCTACCTGAGGGACTTTATCCTCTCTTTGTAAAAACAGTTTACCCATCTACATAATTACTGAAATAAAAATTAGAAATAAACAAAGGTCAGTTGTTTTTTTCCCACCTATTGAAGCCATTCATAAACACAGAAAGCTGCTTCCCCCTTGGAGTATTTTGGTTCTGCTGTTGTGACCATTTGCTGTGTTTTCACATGCAGCTCATTAATTAACTTACAGAACAGTAAGGAGACAAGACCCAACATGACACAATGCGGCGTGCGACTGGCAAAAGGTGGAAAGGTCACACACTGTCCAAGTCTCTAACGATGTTGCTAACTGCCTCAACAAGGCCGGCGAGGGGAAACGCTGACGCAGTCGAAAGGAAAATACCAGAGCAGAGCCGCACACCTTCCTCCGTCAGCTTCCTGCTCCCTAAGATTAAGTTTGCCCCACTAACTCCCACTCCTAATTCTCAGTGATACGGTTCCAATTAAAGCTTAATTATAAAGTAACTTAATCCATTTGAGAAATACACACAACATTACATATTCAGACTTTCACTTGGGATCCAGGAGTTTGTGGTTAATGATGATGTACAATCTAATAACAGATTTCTGCATCTGTCAAATCACACACTTATTAGCATTCACATGCTTGTCCAATTAAAGCGTCTGATTAATGTGCCAATCAATTGAACTTAATGATTAATGTTATGAAACAATGTAGCATAACACTGATAAACCTCACTCAAGCAGCAGGAGCTTCTTGTTAGACAGACAAGAGAGGAGCAGACTGTCAGTGGAAGCAGGGGGAGGGATAATGAGGAGAAATGGTCAAAGAAGGCAGGAAATGAGGTGAGAAGTGGAGCTACAGGCGCATAATAACACATAATTGAGACTAAAAGAAAAAAATAAATAAATGTTTTATCCCTTCATGTAAAATATGACATTGTTGATGTTTTAGAATTGAATTTATACAAGAAAAGCAGCAAATGTTTTTCTTTTAATTTAGTCACACTGTAGACTACTGAGTTTTTACCACAGTGAGACACAAAGACTGGTTGTATTTCACCTTTCAGCAGTTTGGAGGACCGTCAGCCTGATGAGCTTGTGTTTCACTCAGGGAGCAGAAGCACCTGAGCAGCAATATGCCACTTCATGGTGTCATGTTGCTTCCAGGACTGCTGTGGTCAGCAGCTTCTGCACAGCTTCCCTGTGGTCGTCCTGCACGAGCAAATAAAACAGAATCAAACTAGTGGCCTGTTTGTCTGTCTGTCTCTGCTAGCATCCAGCTGTGCTGATGGCAAATACTTTTAAAACTCAGCATCCTGCAGCTCAGCACATCAGCCTGCTTCATATGTAGTACTGAGGCATGATCTGGATTATTCCCCTGCTGCTGCTCTGAGATTTCAGTTTTAAACTTATTAAACAAACATGCTTGAAAACTGTAGCTTTAAAATGCAATAAAATAACACGCTATTCGTATCATTTATCTTTTTAAAAGAAAAAAAATGGTGCAAAAATTATATTCAAATTCAAAAATACTTCGTTATTCCCAAAGGGAAATTAAATGTTGTAGCTCATAAATTAAGATCCTTCAGAGTTGCTAAAGACGGAGGTGGCTGTTGGCAGGAAAGATCTCCTGTAGCAGTCTGTATTACAGGGAATGTGAAGAAGCCTCTGACTGAAGATACTCGGTTTTCTCAAGAGAATCTCATGATGAAGATGGTCAGGGTTGATTTTATGAAGAATCCTTCTTTGCGTTATGATCTCTAAGAGGTTCCATAGTTTTCCCCAGAACAGAACCAGCTTCTTCATCAGGCTGTCGAGCCTTTTTAGGTCCCTGATTCTGAAGCTGCTGCCCCAACAGATGACAGCAGAAAGGATGAAGCTCTGAACACGTCCAGTCTGCTCTGTCCCGTCTTATGAACGCTTCACTGATGCGTCTCCAGTCCAGTGGTTCTTTTAACAGGACCGTCTAGAGAGATTGACCAATAAAGGGTTGGACTAAGATTCTTCTCTCTGTAATCTTCAGTCTTAAGGCAGGAGACTTTGTGCTGTTCTGTTGGGTGAAACAACATCAGGGGAACCATCTGGTGTTCCATAGGACTTCATTCAAAAATACATTTTCTTTTTCCAACTACATACATAAAAGCTAATAATTAAGAATTGTGTTTTCTAAGTTATTTAGTCTGGGAATAAGCTGCTGCATAAGACTTCTCGAAAATCAAGGATGCATGAAGGATGATTATGACTATTCTGATGAATGAATAGCTTTCACAAAAAATGTACTTTTATTATTGCACACAAAGAAAAACTAAACCTCTGATGGTCATATTGGACAAATAAATCTGATGATCTGAATGAAAACAGAAGTCCTCGGTAAGTTTCAAACAGAGTCGCAGTGTGGGTCTTATAATAAGAAAAGCTTCATCTTCTTTTCATCCACATATTGAAATAAAACCCCGCTGGCTTGTCTCTTAATTAAAAATCTGGCCAAAAAGAGCAGTTTAGATCGACTAAGCCAACTTTCTCGAAAGCCTTCGAATGAAGAAATCATGATTCAGTTGTTGTTAATACTTAAAAACTTCCCTGGCCAGTGGAAATGTCCAGACCACACTGAACTCTTACAGGGGGATTTAAATGTTTAAATTCTTCCCAGAGCTCAAATAACTAATTTCTTTCATGTTCTGAAACTGCTTCTTGTGAATTAGTAAAAATTAAAAAGACCTGGACCTGGGGGTTATTCAGTTTTTATGCATCCTTATTTTAATACCTTGTACAAGTTAATTGATGCTTAAAGGAGCTATTATTGCTTTCCAATTGGTCAAACATTACAGGTTCAGTTATGCAGATATGCGGGTCTGAAACAATGTCATTTAGAGACAAAAATATTTAAAACCCACATCCAGCAAAGGAACGCAAATGACTTGAAGAGATTGAAATAAAAATGCTAAATCTTGCAAGCAGAGCATATAAGGAAGCATTTACCATTCATCTAGCTTTAGATCGAAGAAGAGCAGCCTGGTTTCCATCCTGGCTGGGAAACAGTGGACCGAATCTTCACTCTGGTGAAAATTACTAAGATAGTCATCTGAGCCAGATCCAAATGTGGAGATATTATAGGGACTCTTGGCTTTTCAGTCCCTGTATACCCATAGCAAGAGCTGCGGCCTGTTCTCAGTGTGGGTTGGATCCATCAGGGCTATACTTTGCCATTGATTATGGTCTTTATGGTCAGGATGTAAAAGTGGCTTCATGCCTGGTCTGGGAACCTCTGGGTCTTTGATTTTGAAGATGATGCTGTTCTGTTGTTGTATTCCAGCCTCTACCTCCAGTTTACTCTGGAGTGGCTCACAGCTGAGTGTGAAGAGGAGGGAAACGGCCCTTCCAACTCTGAGGCCATGGTTTTCAGATGAAAAAAGGTGGATTACTTCCTCTGGGTGAAGGTTTGTTCAAGTATGTTGATACCTTGTTCAAGAGTGATGGCAGCAATTTTCCTCTGACGTTAACAGAGAGAGAAGGTTTGGGTTTCAGTTGCTCCTCCACTGAAAAGGAGATGATTGGGATCCATCTCCTTTATGCAACACAAATCTTAAATGTACACATACTTTGACATATTTTATTTTCCTCACAATGCTTACACTTTGTCTGAATTTTAAATATTTTTTCCATCATTAAGTTAATCTTTTAAATTAATTGTAAAAAATATTCTGTTCCCTCACTTTATAAACTCCTGATAGAAGCCGATAAAACAACTTTAATACATTTTCTATTCAAATACAACAACGTATTAAAGCCAATATAGATAGAAACTAAAAGAAGGAATAATTTCTGCTGAAAAACTCAAAAATCTCTGAGAAAATTTCTGCAATTAATCTCAAACTTTTAGAATTTTGTTTGAGCAAATTTTTTACTTTTCAAACTCAGAAATTTCTTTGTTTTTAGAAAATTTCAGACTAACCCAAGTTTTTCTGGAGGACATTCACTGCCTTTTTTTCTGTCCACAATGGCCCTGATACACTGACATAGGCATCTTCTTATTCTCTTCATTAAATAAATCATATATAAAATAGCTGTCATTTAATTTGGAAATTGTTTTTTAATACACAACTATCAACAAATGTTTTGCAATACTGTGCTTTGCCTTTGCTTCTGCAAAGGCCAAAAGTTATTTGTTTTTTGTTAAAACTGTATCTAAACAGAAGATATGATTCTTCAATCATGCAAATTTGCAGAAATATCTTCAAAAAACAACATACATTATCAGAAAGCATAGCTGACATGAACCTGGCCAGTGTTCTACCTCTCGTTTGAAGACCACAGTCATGCAGTGATACCTGGTGCCTTGCACATCACTCTGACCTCCTCCCATTCTTCCTCCTGGCTCAGATTTTAATATTTAGAGTGAAACCCTCCGACTCCCTGTTGTTCTGCAGGAAGAGACCCCAGTGTGATGGGACTGAATGATTTGCCAGCTCTCATGGTGGGGCAGGTGCCTGTGGAGGTCTGATGTGGAGAACAGAGACACAGACACTCCAACAGCAACTTTCCTCTCCATTTAGATTCTTTCTTGAAGAGAATCTCCAACAGCGACAGCTTCCTTGATGGATTGCACCAAGGAAATTCAGTTTTCTGAAATCTGCTGCAATGCTACCTGAACCCATATAATCCATAAATTGAGCTATGTGGTAAAAAAAAAATGGAATTACAAAAAGAACACATGAAATGTGGGTTGAATAATTAAAAGGAAGCCAAAACAACAGCAAGAATCCATCAGATTCTTGAAAGCAGCCATGCTAGAAATCCATGTCAACTGCTTTAGTGTTAATTGATGACGTGTCAGGGTCATGGGGGGAAAAGCCAGAGGCTCTCTCAGGAGTTTGCGATGCTCAAATTCACCCTAAACTCAGCGTGTTCTTTGCAACATTTCCAAAACAGTCAAAAATAATCAGGTTTCCTTTGTTTTTGAGTAAAAAAGTCTTTAAATAAAAATGTTGTGATGCAGGACAAATTTCCCTTCTGACCTGTGGATTACGATGGTTTATTAGACCCATGGTAGACAGAAAAAAAGAAAAGTGAATTTCAACTAAAAACTCACAAAATCTTCTAGAAAAAAATGTGGAAATTTCTACGTTTCAAAAGTTAGAAATGTGAAAATTCCGAAAGTTTTTCTCCAAAAAGATTTCCAGAGATTAATCTTAAAACTTCTGATTTTGTTGAAAAGTAAAGGGAAATAAATGCATGCTGCACTTTTCAACATTTTCTTGAATTTAAAGAAAAATGATCAAAACTAATAATTCTAGTTTTTCAAGCATTTAACAACTAAAACTAATTTTGTAGATTTAATCTGACCTAAAAATGGAAATATTTAGTCTGATTTTATGTTAGACAGCGAGAAATAAAGGTTGCATTTTTATGTGTGTCAGAAATACGGGTTTTAACTGTATCTCCTGTATTTTTATACAACTAGCATAAAGTACCAGGGTTTCCAAATAACTAAGAGAAACCAGCTGACTCAGACTGACCAGAGACTGAAGGAACTGCTTCCCTTTTGCCGTTTTCATCAGTTGCAGCCCTTTCCTTGTTGTTCTAAGTGAAGCCTAATCAAGCACCAATCCAATGGGTAGCTGCACTGCTATGCACCAAGTGTCAATTTTAATTTGCTGCCAAATGTCAAGTTGTTTGTAGGCTTTAGAGCTCTGAAATCATTCGCTAATATGGTGCCTGCTCTTTTAAAACACAGACACTGATCACCACTATGGATATTTCAAGGTTATTTTTTAATCATACATTTCTCTCACCTTTTCTACAAATTAATGTGTGTTACTTTGACTCAGTGACATCTTCCAAAAGCAGACCTGACAAGGTTGACGGGAGTTATGATTTCAAAATGTGAAATTCACCAGCATTTGACAAATCCATATCTGCCACAAACACAGTTGCTAGCAGTAACTTGAGTTTTTATGTTTCAGTGTAGATTAAATCTACGGTGTGATGTGCGAGTGTGTGTCCATGTGTGGTCTCCGTCTGAGGGATTGACAGCGCAGGATTGGACAACATTTATCTACAACAGAGCTGAGGAAAATAGGTTTGTCCCTGATGACATTTTCATCGATTGAAACATGTGCTGCACCTTCGCTCAAAATGACTAATCTCAGGACTCGCAGTAGCGGTTTTGTTCTTGATAGGTCAAGGTGCCATGTCTACACAACATGATGGAATCAAAATGAATTCGCAGTTTAATTCTTGCGCGGGTTTTTCTTTTCTTGACCTTACTTGTGCTCAACCGAAAGAGACACAGGGGAAAATAAAACTCCTCACCAAATATCAATTTGCAGCATAAAATGGCCAAAGTATGGTGGGATAACAGAAAGAAGGAGCAGTGTCTATGAGTAATTATGCTCATCAAAAAGCCTCTGATTCAAGGGAAGCAGTGTGAATTTCTCCATTCAAATGTGTGAAACTGGGAAAATAGCAAGGAAAACATCATGAGCATCATTAACAGGCAGTGATAAAACCCTGGGTTTGATCTAAGTACTAAAATTGTGCTTTACTGCCGTGACCCTGCAAAGTGATTATCACCAACTAACTGCAGGAACACAGCAGTTTCTTTTTATTCAGTGACCCAACAGATGGAGCTTTGATACTAAAAGCCCATTCATCTAAAAGAAAACACTTTAGGTTTTCATGCCTTTGTTGTGTGAGGTCTGCAGATGATGAAGGTGGTGAACTGTGTTACAACCTCCGTCTAGCTCATAAGTTTCTAAAGAAGAGCGATTATTTATCGCTGAATGGTCAAATCAACGGTGTCCCTGGATTTTAATTGAACAGAATCACTTTTATAAAGGATAAAATTCCCTAAATGGTGCAGACAGAACATCTATTTAGTGCAGGTCACCCTCAGCTGTCCTTTGCATAAATATCATTTTGTTTCACAGCCTTGCCAAAGAACTTTCAAATAATACAATCCTGTTTTTTCCTTTCTTTAATGGTCCTGTAGCTTTTATCCATCAGTTTATTCAGGCTGTTCAGTTGCTTGATTAGTCCTTAAGGTTTGACAACATCAGAAGAATATTAAAAGGTACTAAATATTCTGAATTATTAAGTGATCACTCAGAAACTGCAATGATTATTGACTAGCTTTAGTCTTGGACTTTGACTTGACCATCCTAATACATGATGAACTTTGATCTTTACATTTCAACTCTGGTCAAAACAGAATCGGACCAAAGCAGCTTCTTCCTCTGGTTTTCTCTGTGCTGTGTGTGACTAAGTTTGTGTTAGTTCCTTCTCATCAGTCCAATTTAAAGATGAACGATTATTAGTTGTTTTGTTGGCAGATTTCCCTTCTGACCTGTGGATTATGATGGTTTATTAGACCCATGATAGACAGAAAAAAAGAAGTGAATTTCAACTGAAAAACACAAAATTTTCTAGAAAAAAATGTGGAAATTTCTGCAGTTCAAAAGTTAGAAATTTGAAAAATCCCAAAGTTTCTCAAAAAAAATTCAGAGATTAATCTCAAAACTTCTGATTTTGTTGAAACAAAGAAAAAAAAGTGCCAATTTATTTTGTCTTTATAATTATGCAGTATTTCTTCCTGATCGATGATGTCAAATCATAATACATGGGTTGTTGCAAAATGAGAAAGAGTTTGAACACTTGCAGATTCTAAAAACCTTTTTCTAATCATTTCGACATAACAGCATCACTGAAGAGAAACACACTGCTTAATAAAAACCACATCTGGGCGTCGGACGCTCTCACTTCCATGAGTAAATCTTCCGCCGTCATCAGACCTTCACTCCGTCACATCTGTTAGTTTATGAGTCCCAGAAGCTCCGTGTTCAACGCTGACTCTCACTTTCTGGCAAACACAAGGGAAACTCCCTGGGAAATGTTCAGTCTGCGGAGAGCAGGAGGCAGATTTTGTAAAACCATTCAGCAACGCGTTCCAGCAGGTTGTTGTGATAATCGCTAAAACTGTTCTGCTGAGGAAAGCCTGTGCCGTTTCTGTGTGGAGGTAATTCTGAAATCTGCTCCCTGGAGAGATGCAGATTTGAGATGCTGTAATCACTGGAATATTCTGCTCCTCTGACATTCATTAGAAAACCAGCTTTCCACTGCATTTGAGTCGCTCTCTGCCAAAAGCAGAACGTTTCTCCTTCAGCGGCACCAGGGGGATAGTGACTCATTGAGTCATGTCATTAGATAATGGGTTTGGAGGACTTCTTCAGATAAACACAGTTCCTGGATGTAAAATGGAGGGAGAGCTCAATACTGCAGACTTTTTTTTTTTTTTTGCAGGGGATACCAGGGGATTTCCAGAACCGCTGCAGGGTCCATCTGTTGTAGATCGAAGCTGCATCACACAACCACTGACCCACACACCAGCTGCCCTGTCATAATATTGTTTTTAAAGCTAGCAGCCATCTGCACCTTACTGCAATGATACAAGATTATTCTCCGATGTATTGACGAAGCTATAGGCATCTTCTCTCAGGTGGGTGAATTTATTGATCAGCTGGACTCCCAGGTGAACACGTCCATCTTTCATCTCATTGATATCTATATGCTGACTGCAGGTTTGCTTGATTACATTTCATCAGTAATTCACTGTGACAAGGATATCAGTAACATATTAGCATATATTTAAATGCAGCGTGTTACTACAATGAAGATGTGCTTATAATTTCTTGCAAGAAATAAACATTTGCTCGCCCACCACACTGTAAAAACACAAAATTTTATCAAGTATTTGTCTACTTTCTAGTGCAAATATCCAAGTTCACTTGAAATCAGACAAAACTAACAAGAAACTTTTCAGCAAGATATAGGAGCTTTTAATAAGTTAATATTTCCTTAATATTGATAATAAAGTAGTAGTTCAGCTGGTAGATTATATCACTTGTATGGAAAAATGTGTTATTATAAATGAAGCAAACTGTCAGTGGAACTGTCCCTTTTTTAATCTGTTATTACTTTCCTAAGTCTTAAAGACGTAACACAGTATTATTGACTTAAAAGAAGCTCATATATCTTGATAAAAAGTCAATTTTCTCTTGTTTCAGGTGCATTAAGATATTTGCACAAGAACCTCGACCAAATACTGGGTAGGATTTTGTGTTTTTGCAGTGCAACCAGCAGGACATCTGTCTCTCAGAGATCTATAAGGGCTCACATGGTCAGGGTGAATTCAAACAGTCCACAGTTCAGCTCATGAATCACTGAACATTTATTAAATGTCTGCTGATGTTGTACCAACCTTCCAGGCCTCTCAGATCTTCTGGTTCTGGTTCTGCTCTGCATCCCCAGAACCAGAACCAAGCGCAAAAAAACCAGCATTCAGCTTCTATGCACCACAAATCTGGAACAAACTTCCAGAAGACTGCAAAACAGCCGAAACACTAAGTTTGTCAAGGGTTGTTGTGGTGAGGATGAACCAGAGACCCAGGTTGTGAAGGAAATGATGAATTTAATGACGGAAGCTCAAAACAGTCCAACACAGGCAGAGAGTTAGCGCACAGCTAATACCGGTAGCTAATGAAAACAAGAGCTGACGCTAACCAGGACTTTACAGTTCTACTGGTGAGAAGACACGTGAAAACAACTGACATAAGACACTGACAAAGACAACAGGTGGGACTGAATACACAGCAATCAAGGAATGAGACACATCTGGGAAGCAATCAACGGGGAAGACGTAGAAACGGAGACTCAGGACAGAAACTGAACACAGAAAAGCCTTAAAATTAATGCACAGAAACACGGATCATGACAGAGTTCCTTTAAATCAAGGCTGTTTTGAGTTGCCTTTGATTGATGCCTGCATTTAACAGAATGTAATGTTTACTACTTGTTTCCCAATTGCTGACTGTGTAATATTTTAATTATATAAATTACTTTGAACTGCCTCTGTGCTGAAAGGTCCTGAACAAATAAACTTGACCTGATGTCACAAGGTCCCAGCGTTGCAGTTTATGTCTGGGTGTTTTGGCTTACATGAAAAGGAGAAGACGTCAGTATCGGACCAGAACCCAGCCGGGGCGTTCAGTGTTTGGGCCCAACAGATACATCAGTGAAATTCTGATCAATTAAAGGTTTGCATACTGCACAGGTAATTTTTTTTGTAATTTTCTCACTCACAGTTTTGTGGCACATAATTTTCCACTGCAGTTTCTGAAATGTTAGCCTGAGTTACAGTAAAGTGATGTGTGAAAAAAGAAAAACCTTTTTCCTGGAGTAATTTTAAACATTGAGTTCTGAGCCGTTGAGCCCCATTCGGCTCACAGCAGAGACCGAGGGATGAAAAGCCACGAGGCTTTGCTTAATTATTAATATTGAAACAAATGAAAACAAACTCAGAAATGTCAAGGGATCTTGAAGAGATCGCATAAAAGAAGAGCACATAGTTTTAAATTGGTTTTAAATCACTTTAGTTAGAACCGAGGAAGAGAAAAAACTGACCTTTGAGGAGCATAATCATTTTAAGAGCTTTCTTAGCTTTAAAACTGCCATCTTCTTGAAATATCATAATGAGCTTTAAGCACTGAGTTACCAGGAAATGTCTTAGTTCATAAAGAATGAAGAGAACATCATGTTTTTTAGTAACAAGCAGTGTTTTTCCTGCATGATTATAGTTTCCTCAACATAATTTACTTCTCGATTGGGTCAGTAAGCACTAATGTGAGCGTATGTGTCGGCAGCCATGAACTACCATCTCCTGATTGTCTTCTGAGGCCCATTTCCTTCATGTCTGCATGTCAAGAATTAAACGGCGTTTAAATGTTTCTGGATTCCTTCTGATTCTCCAGTAATTGAGAGATCAATCTCGGATGCACAAGAAACCGTACCTTAAATTAACGCTTGGCTGCAGGGTGTGTGGGTTTATGTGTGTCTTTCTTTTTTCCTCATTGTCTTCAGTTAAAGGCTGCGGCGGTTCTGTATTGACGAGCCGTGAGGTGAGGGCTGCTGAGAGGCTCTCGGGCTTTAGTTGTTCCCTCGTTTCGACGGTTTCTAAAAGCGGAGCTTGGCCTTGGTGGTTATCACTGGCACGTCAGAGAGAGTTAATATAGATTTTATCCTTTCCACCTCCCATCTCAGTGTTTTTTTTTCCTTTTTCTTGGCTATTTATCTCTCTATATCTCTCCTGTTCTCTCTGACAATGCCCTTGCTATAATGACAGCAATTCATATTGAATTTCTTTATCCTTTGAAGGTGATGAAAATGAGGCATTGGGAGGCAGGATGCAGACAATTGTGAGGTGGCAGTTCATCAAGAACCAAACTCCACTGGGGAATGAAGAGGTGTTGTGGGAGTCTGAGGGAAAAACGACATAAATAGTAACCCGACTCAGAGAGGAGTTAAAGACGTGACGGGGTCAGGAAATCATAAATGCAAAGTTCCTTCACATTCATGTTGAAGATATTCATTGATTTAACTGCAATTCACCACATCCTTAAGTTAGACATTATTATGCTAAGCAGGTTTAAATAAGTGAGTAAGGAAGGAAGACATGGAAAAATCAAGGAAGAAATGGAAAACAGAGAACAGAACCAGACAGGAATGAAATAAATTAAGGAAGAAAAAGACTGGAAGAATACAAGTGAAAGACGAAAATGACAGTAAAGAAGGACAGAGAAGGAAGAAATGAAGAATTTTCAGAGAAGAAAGGAAGGAATAACAGAAAAGACATGAAAAAATGGAAAGTAAAGAAAGGAAGAAAAAAGAGGATACACAAGGACGGAAAGAAAGGAAAGGAGGAAAGCAAGGAGAGAAAGAAGGATGGAAAAGAAAGGCAAAGGAGGGACAGAGAGGAAGAAAAGGAGGAAAGACACCGTAAAGGAAAGACAGAAAGATGGAAGAAAATACATAAAAATGTAAGGGCACTTTGAAGGAAGGTAAGAAGGAATAAAATAAAACTAAACTGTTTTTATTCTATGGAGACTTTGAAGGTGACCTTGCTGCAGCTTGAGGCCCGACTGAGCAGAAGTGATAGAGCTGGAGAAGATGCTGGTTCTCAGCTGTGCTTCAGTGTAACTTGTTAGTGGGTAATTAGGTCAGCCTGTTACATCAAACAGCACAAACAGTCTCATGGCCCCACAGTCCTCTGCATGAAGCCACATTAAGGCAACAGCCCTGAAAAGCAGAAGGTTTTTAGAGCTGCACACACTGAAGAGTCTGGTCAAGTATCAGGAGAAACTGTAGAGCACGACAGAGACAGATTTAACTCAAAACTCGGAGCTTTCCCCAAATATTCAAACACTGCATCGGTGGCAGGTCTGTTCATGCTTTATTTCAAACAGCGACTTTCAATCAAATTCACTTCTGTTTAAAGTAAAATCTGCTTTTTGTTTTCTGTCCTCGACAAATTATTTTTGCACAAAATAGTTTTGATGAACTTCTGGATAGATGTGCTTTTCTACTGAGTTTGTCTGACTGAGCAAATCTAAAGTGAATCTTAAGGTCAATCTTGTTATTTTTCATAACTCTTGTTTTGGAGTCAGGAAACTAAAAAATATGTGAAGCTGTTGTTCCGACTCAAAGGCTGTTAGCTTTGCTGCCGCTGCTGCACCAGATTATAACCACCACAACATCTAACATACTTATGTGTAACGTTTTAAACATACATCACAACGTGTCCATGGTATGAGAGTTTGGATGTCAATCATAACAGATGGAAATAATTTACCTCTGATGTCAGTGGGAGGTGTTAACTAACTATTGATCCCTAATCAATAAAAGGTTTTCCTTTCAAACTTGATGTTTGATATTTAGGAAAACAAAAATACATTTCCATGAAGCATAAAAACACAAATCTTGTGTGAATTTCCAACAAGACGCCACAGAATGTGTTGAAACTCACCATCATTATTTCTTTTGAGGCTACAGTCTAAAAGTGATGTTTGGTTATGTGCAAAATAACATATATTTAACTATAATGAGGCAGCATAGTTTTGTGAGCAGCAAACTGAGTTTCTAGAGTTTTGGCTCATTCAGCTGCTGAGCATCAGAGTCAAAGAGTCTCAGACCTCACAGCCCAACATACACATGACAGCAGCTTCGGACAGCAGACTTACAGTTTCTCTGGTATTTATGATGTTTTTCTGAAGGCAGTTTATATACACTGCTTCTAACTTTAAGGCTACGTTCACACAGCAGGCAAACGCGACCTAAATCTGCATTTTTAGCCCATATGCAAACTATTTCTGGCTTTTTCACGGCAGTCTGAATGGCCCAATTCCAATTTTTTCGCCCCACAACAAATCTAATATTTGTCACTTCCACACGTGGAACTATTTTGGATATGAATCCGATTATTTTGAAAGCGTTTCAACTATGGCTGTATAATATCGATATTGCGATATATATCGATATTTTCTTTCCTAGAAAAAAAATAGATATTCATCTGCAAGTATCGTAACATCCAACTGTCACTTTTCTCACTCATTGCTTGCTTTGCACCAGGTCATCAGGCTTAGAGTGATTCCTTCAGATGTTCAGGTTAAAAAGGTATCAAACTATTCAGAGCAGGAACTTGGTTCACTTTATTTACTTTACTAATGCATGTCAGCTACAGTTTGGACTGTTTCAACTAAAAGAAACATATTTTCTCTCCACTTCTTTGATTCATTTTGTCCAGCTGTCCACTTTCAGTCTGTGTCCAACCAGAGCAGGTATTGTGT
>CAEGAF010002184.1:0-15411 GCA_903067075.1 Micropoecilia bifurca
TGGCTAGCACTGCTCCATCTAGGCACTCTGAGTAGGAGCCTCATGCCGTCATTGTAGGCCACATAAAGTTTCTGCAGACTTTTCATTAGTTTGATTTTCTTGACTAGGTTAGACCTGTTAAACTCTGTTGTCTGAGCCTTTATTGCCGCCAACCGTATTTATCTATCTTCTGTCTAAGTGGCAGAGAAACATTTAGTTTTATTTACTTTTGATTTTAATAAGTAGTTTTGCTAAGTTATTGTTGTATACATAACTTGTTTATATGCTTTTTAAAAGTACATGTAAGTGTTTTACTTTTTATTCTTGGACTGTTTCATACTTTTGTTTTGAGGTCTGTTCGACCACAGCCATCCAATGATGTCATCTCTCATAATATTAATTTGGGTGCCTCCAGTTTAATCTGTCCAAATGTCTGTTTTAGTTTGTGTTACTCTACATATCCAAAGAACTGAATGTAAATGACACAATAAAATAAGCTCCAAACAATGGTTTCTTTGGACATTTTGAATGTTTTGTGGAAAGATGTTTTGGTTTGTGGACACTTTGGAAGCTCAGCAATCCGAGTAATGTTCAACAGGAACAGGAAAATCAAGAACCCCATCACCTCTCCTCCACTGTCACCAACCCACAAAGACCTGTGCAGGTTACTGTCCATTGTTCCTATCATCTTCTCATGCATCATCCTTCTAGCCATCCATCTGTCGGGGGCTGTGGAGGAACCCAGCATAGCCAACAGACATGAGTTACTGTCAGGTTAAGTCTTCACTTACATGGACCCTTGTCAAAGTTGTCCAAGAGCCCTGTCAGAACCTGCCGTGCCACGCCAACTCAATCTTAGTAGTGGACAAAGTGAAGAAAGTAGGAGCTGTCCCATCAGTCTCCATTATGGAGGAGTGTTGTTGCTCTGCTGTCGTATTCCTGTGGTACTCCAAGGGAGATGCTGTCTCATACATCATCAGGGAACAAAAGGCCTGGCCAAGGCTGTGTGGAGGGGGTGGAGAAAGTAGGTCTTTCCTTCCCCCATGACACACACACACACACACACACACGCACATCCACACACACAGACGTCTTCCACAAAAATATCCCTCTGCATCTTGAATGAAAGAGTTATATGACTATTTTCATGTTGTTTGACACAAAATACAGTCAGTGGATACATGTAGATAAAGATTAAGTGTCTTTATCAAGTTACACCATTAGAGATTAGGAATCTGTTTGGAATTATGTAGATGCCCGCACACCAGAATGGAGAACCTTAGATATGGAATAAAACTTCTAGTTTTCAAAGACTTCTGCACAAATACATTAGTTTTTTGTTCAATTTAAATGTCACCTAAAGTACATTACAAGACAGACAAAAACATTCCAAAACTTAGAGTAACAAGAAAATCGCTCTATGTACAATTCAGTCCCGGTTGGTAAAATTTAGCTAGACATGACAAGTTAGTTTATCATGTCAATTAATAAGAACTTATCAGTCCGGCTGGGAATACGTTTATAACAAGACATCCTGCAGAGGAACCATGTAATGATCACTGAAAGGAGACACTCCATTTTAACAGGAAGAAGCCTCCAGCAGAACCAGCTCAGTATGAGCCAGAAAAGGCATCAGGAGGATGAAATGAGAGCTTCAACAATGTTCTCAGGAGGGAAGAACAGAAAAAAAAACAGGAAACAGGCTAACCCTGGAGGTTGTAGTAAAGTTTTGTCTGTCAGGCATTTTGTTTTTTGTTTGTTTTTACTACATCTCATCAAGTCCTTTTGTGTTTTATCTACCGTTGTCATAGTAACTGAACTAACGGGTGCCAGGAGGAAAGAGAGTGACAGCAGTTCTAGTTAGCTGAGGTATAAACCTACTGTACATGAGCTGTTGCGATTTGTTTTTATGTACAGATTGTTTAATATACCGTCAGTTATCAGCTATGGAATAAAACAGTTGTGAAAGTTGTTGGAAAGTAATATTATGTTTTAGATTGTTTTTACGTGAGATGAGTCGAATCTCTTTCGACTTAGTTTCTGCGAACATGTTGATGTACAGATAAAAAAAGAAATACAAATATGTTGTATATCATTTGTCGTTTATGGAGTAGCATATGAGGTAACAAAGGGGGGTTATTCTGAGACTTAAGTGTGTGACATAAGCTGTACCTTTGTTTTAAAGGATCTAAAACTGTTTTTTACAGGAATAAGTATATTGTCTAGAATGACAAAGTAAATCACATGGACATGATGATTATTTTGAAGATCAGACCTGGTGCTGTTTGGAAATGTTTAATAAATGTTTAACCAGAACAGATTCCGGGAGGATTAGTGAAGCACAGATATGTTTCTACCTCATCACTCCTACCTGTTCTATACTTTTTCCTGTGTAAAACATATGCCTCAATTACAATCTTAAATATGTTTTCTGGAGATGTTGTCATCAGGGTCGATTGCCCAAACTTCTATGGGGATGTAACACTGTTCACGTTTCCCCTATGAACAGTGTCCAGATTCTCTGACCTACACTCTATGAAATACTTCACAATGAGGAATAAGTGTGTTAATTGGCAACAGCATATATGGTAAATAGGGGGGTTACAGGGACAAAGCAGAAATTCTTTTCCACAGTAAGCCTCCCAGGAATAAGGGAGACAAGCCTTGGCCGGGGGCATCCCACCCTCCCAATCCCCCTGAAGACACCTAAAATTTTGGATGCAGTTTTATCAAGAATAAAACCAAAATCAAAATGGCACTGAAAAGGTATATATGTTTTTTAAATGTTGAAAGAGAAATTAACAGTAATTGAAAATCAATAAAATCCAGGTGCTGGATGCTAATGGTGTTTGTGCTTTTATTTAAGATCCTGTTTAATTGAATTAATAGTTCATGGAGTCTATATTCTCTTACACTGTTAATTGGTGGGTCAAAAACGGATAAGTTTAGAAACCATTGTACTAATAAGCTGTAGCCCTGGCTGTAGCTGAAGGCTATCATCCCAGTCCCAGGTCTTTTTAAAGGCCAGACGTCTGTGACAGTGACTCACAGACGTCTGGCCAATTTCCCAGATCAGAGCATGGTTCAGATATGGCCACAAGTTGTAGTTTTATACTGGGTTGCAATATGTTGTTGCAGTTGTTACGTGTGAGTATTTTTCTTCATAAAGACGCTTCTGTCTCATGCACAGCAGCTGATAAATGGGCCACTTTAGGTTCTGTGATGTTTCTAGTGGACTGATCTGTCATTTAGTAAAAATGACCTGATCCTCACATTGAGAGAGGAAAAACTGAGGGCAGAGAAGTGAAGAGATGAATGAGATCATTACAAATCTATCGCCAATATTTCCACATCACTGAGTCTGGCTATTATTTGAACAACAAAAACAGATGCAGCACACAGAGCAGTTTCCATGGGTTACAAAACAAGCTATTGATTCATATGAACTGGTAAACGTAAGCCCCTTCATAGGATGAGGTCATCATCAAAGATAATAGTTTGAGACCTTTTCTTTCATTCCAGGTGAATATTCAGTTTGGTTTTTGTTGTAAGCTTGCAAGATAGTCATGACATAGTTCTATTTGCACAGAGACAGAACTCGTTTTCAGGACTACAGGATACAGCTGGTGTTGATGTTTGAGTTTTAAAAGTACCCTGGGAACGCTAACCCTGGTTTTTAAATATGCTGTATTTTAAAATATACTATTATATAATATAATAATAATAATATAATATTAAGCTAGTTGAGATTTATAAAGAAAAGGTGTACAACTGCATTTGGGCGCACGGTTTTAAACATCTGAATTTTTTTGTGGTTGACACTTTTCAAAATGTGTCCCTAAGCCAGATTTTAGTGTGAAAGAAGCACACTCTTAAACATAAGACCCCTACTTGTTGTACACTTAATGCATCATTCCGTGAAAAGAACCACAAACCAACAGCAAAGCATGGAGGTGGATGTTTGGAGAGGTTTTGCGCAGCAGGACCTGGACAGCACAGTATCATAGAATCTACCTTGAATTTTGTAGTTCTGTAAAAAAAATAAAATAAAAAATTGGTAAGCAGAACTGTGCCATGCAACATGACAATTATCCCAACTATGGATTGGGGAGTAATGGGAAGTCTTGGTCCAAGATCACACATCAGGATCATGAAATATAAACACCTGTCATAAGGCAGATGTGAAGAACAAAAAAAGCAAAACAAGAACTATGTTCTCCTTATTTAGGTGCAGCCCCCAGTCTTGTAAGTCAGACTCACTAACAATGACACTGCTACTCACTCCCTCTGATGTCACATCTCTTCTGTTCTCCACTTCTGCTCTCCCACATTCTTGGCCATCTCACAAATCATAGAATGGTGGAAGGATGAGGGTATATACCGCAATGAGACTGTCAAAATCTGGATATACATTTAGTAACACTGTGCCAGACATCTGTGACCCATCATGAGCTGGTCATGTCAAGGAGATTTCACTTCCTTGTCTTGATTTTGTGGATTCCCTTTATTACATAAGTGTACAAAGTTCAAACTTAAACACTTGGCATTTTGGCAATAGAACAGTTTCTCTGGAGCTGAGCTAGCCTATGAAAGCTAACACTGATCCATTGCAGGAGTCTGGTTGACAAAATATAGTCAGCAAGTGAAAATCAGTTTATACAAAAGGTTATATGAAGATTTATTTACTTCATCCACCACTTGCTACTTTATACTCAGCAGACAGCCAGCACACATCTGGGCAGTGGCTGTTTCTAATGTGGGTGACATGGGCAATCTTCTTAAGGTGATCAAAATGTGTAGACAATCACAATATATACGTGTGCTGCGTAATTATGGTTATGGCTCTGACAGATGGAGAACATCGCCAATAGAAGGATGTTGTGTTCAGAAACCATATTGATCTGCTGGGATATCTTGATGATGGTTTACTAGCAATTAGATTGCCCAGACTGATCATCCTGGAGCTCTGAGTAAAACCTAAAGAAGGAGCCATGTGTTAACGGTGCAGCTGGAGCTGCTGACAGGCCACAGTCATTCTTCAGTCAAGCCATGGTCTTTTATACATGAGGCCCCTGGTCTCACTCCAGTACAAACACAGGCCTGTAAGAAAAATCCATACACAATCAGCTTAGGATGATTGCATACAGACCTAACATACATGAGCCGTACGTTTAAATACAAATAGAAAGTGCCAGAGCACCTTGAAAAACTAGTGGATGCATGTGCAAAACATACAGATGCACAACAGGAATCGTTCTGTGATGTTTTCTGTTCCTCTGTATGATTGAAGCTCCTTGACAACATTAGGCCAATCAAAACTCACTTGAAATGGTTCCTCTGTATCATGACCACATGAATGCTCACCTGTAGAATTTGACTGTGGAGCATTGAATCATTATCTCCTTCAAAGCAACAACTTCTGGAATAGTCTTAATGTAACCGGGTTCTGCTTCACTCCACTGTACCAGGTCGGCCCAAGTAACTCCTCGACTCTGCGTTGTGTATTTTTAAAGGAAGACAAGGAGTTTCTGGGTGATCTGCAGTTTATTTCCTGAATGAGAACATATCGGGGATCGAATCAGTGCAACGGCTCAGCTTCAATCATCACACTCTCGTGCAGCTTTCACAGACTAGCCTTAATTACATTAAAAATCATGTTTTACAGATCATACAATAATAAATGATGTACCTGAATGAGAACATATCGGGGTTCGAATCAGTGCAACAGCTCAGCTTCAATCAGCACACTATAGAGCGAGCGTTATGTTAGCTTTTTGTTGGTACTTCTTCAGCGGATCTATTATTTCCACGGGAGTCTCCGGACTCTTAGTCATCATCTGGACCTCGTGAATACATCTTTGCAGAAGTATCAACTTACTTATTAAAATAAATAGGAGACAGGAGACGTTATCAATTTAACTGGTAGCCACGCTGCCTTGCTCAGTGGACGAACACAGAACGACAAGGAAGAAGCAAGGAGGCTCTGCCTTTATTGTTTTTATAAGCGCGTAACCTTCCGCTTCACAAAGTAGTGGCAAGCATCGTATTAAACACCCCCACTCGATGATGCCACACATTCTAGCATAACACTATTTTCCAAACATATAAGAACAAAATTTTTCAATCTTGGCTCTTGTGGCAGATTTTGTGAACACATCTGCGACCATATTTTCTGTCGGACAGTAGACCAAAAGAATTTTACCCTGCAAAACATTGGACCGTATGAAGTGGTATTTAATGTCCACACGCTTGCTCCTCTCGCGATTCATAGGGTTCTTTGCAAGGCGTATTGTCCCTTGGTTATCTTCAAACACCTTTGCAGTTTCCTCAAAACTATGGTCCATGTCCTGTGATAGCTGGGATAGATAGAGCGCTTCTTGGATGGTAGCTACTAATGCTACATACTCAGCCTCACATGTTGACAATGAAACCGTCTTTGAAAACTGTTTTCCATGAAACAACAGCTCCACTTGGACTTAGACTAAAGCAATAGCCTGTAGAGCTCTTCCTGTCGAGAACATCATTGGCCAAGTCGGCATCAGAGTATCCTATGAGCTCTAGTTTAGTGTCATACTCGTTATGACACAACTCATAGTTCTTAGTCCCTTGTAAATATCTGTACACATGCTTTAAAGCTGCCATGTGTTTTTCTCTGGGACCAGACGTTGTGACAGTCTGCTTACAATCCAGCTGATATTAGGCCAATTACAGGTCATGATGTAGATGAGGCTGCCTAGCATTTCTCTGTATCTTCTTTGATCAGTTTGTTCTCCTTCTGGAACTAGATCACGTTTGATTTCACTAGGAGTGGTTCTGGGTTTACACTCAGCCATACCAAACCTCTCCAGTATCTTCTCAATGTATTTGGACTGGCTCATTTTGATAGAACCTATGTTTTGTGTGAAATCAATCTTAATAAAATGTGTGAGTTGGCCAAGATCTTTCATTTTAAACTTACTTTTCAGTTTCTCTTTGACCTCTCTTAGACACGTCTCATTGCTTGCAGCCACAACTATGTCATCGACCCACACTAACAAAATCACCTTTCCTTTGTCAGAAAACTTTGTATAGATACAATGATCAGCTTGGCTCTGTACAAACTCATTCGACATCAGGAACTCATGGAGCATCATATGCCAGTTCCTCCCAGATTGTTTGAGTCCATAGATAGATTTGTTTAACTTACACACAAGTCGCTCACCATTCTTTGATTTAACCTGAAAACCTTCGGGTTGATCCATGTATATTTCATGGTCAATGGGTGCATGCAAGTATGCGGATTTAACGTCCATCTTGACTTACGACTACTAAAGGAAAGCACTGACTATTTTGTTCTTTTTCATTATTGTCAAAATGTGTAATAAATATGTGTTTTGTTCAACACATTGTTTCCCTTGCTCCTCCTGAGTTGAACCTAGTTCTGATGCGCGTTTTAATTGTAAAGATTCATAGTCACTGATTCTTTTGTCACAGGTGACTTACCAGTTAAGTATAAAAATCTTACACAAGTTTACAGTTGGGGAGAGTATCTCTGAATTAGTCAAGTCCTTCTACCTGACTGTATCCCTTCGCTACATACATAGCTTTATATGTCTCATTACCCTTGTCATCCTCCTTGAGAGCATATACCCACCTTCCCCCCACTGTCTGCCTACCCTCTAGTAATGGTACAAGTGAGAAGGTGTTGTTCTTTTTAAATGAAATCATTTCATCTTTCATTGCCTTTTTCCACATATTAGATTTTGGCGATGCCAAAGCCTCTTTATAGGTCTGTGGCAGCCCAACTGTAGCTCTGTAACAGCAGTCAATGGTTATGTTACTGCTCTGCACTGTTCACTCATAGTCCATAGGAAATAGGATGTTTCCCCTGTTCTCTTACACTAACACCTGTTCCTTATGACTGTAGCCATCCTGGCTGCATAGGGCCATAGCTCTTTGGGTAAACCTGACTCAATCAGCATGCATCGGACCATTTCAAATAATGTACACCAATTTCTATCTGCAGTCCCATAGGGTGCTTTATAGCATTGTCCCTCAACAATGATTGGTATTCTTCTGACACAAATTCTGTCCCGTTGTCAGATCTCAGGCGTTTACCATAAGGCACAGTGTCTGCCAAGAACTGCCTGGTTGCCTCAACTGCCTTGTTTTTGTTCGTAAGAAAGTACACATAAGTGGCACCAGAAAAGTCATCAGTGAAAGTGATGGCATACTTGTACCCTTCAAATGACTCTGGTGAAATAGGTCCACCCAGGTCTGTATGTACTAGCTCTAATGGCTCTTTGGCCCTCACATCATTTTGTCTGTTTCTGCTTTGTGAAAATTTACCCTCTAGACAAATTTCACATTGGTTGGGTCTGGACGTTTTGTCTTTGATTTTCATACCATTTACAACTGTCTCAAGTTTTACAATATCATCATAGTTGCAATGACCCAATATCTCATGCCATGTTTTTAGATCCAAAGATACATTGCAGGAGTCCTCACCATTTACATTTTTCTCTGTGACAATGTCCAAGTAGTACAGTCTATCCTTTACCTTAATTTTACATGTGCCATCAGGAAGGATAATTTGTTGTTATTCTTCTTAAAGTTGAATCTTGCTCCTTTCGAAGTTGCTGCATTCACAGATAGGATGTTTTGTCGGTATCCTGGAATCAGCAGTGGATTTGTGAGTTTTACACTCACAACTTTTCCTTCGCAGTCGGTCATCTTGATCTGCCCATCTTCTTTCCTGCCGGTGATCCGTATTCCATCTCCCAGCTGCATGATGTGGTTCTTGGGCTGGAAAGTTTCATCAAATTTAATGAAAGCACTCTCTTCAGTCATGATGTGGGCAGAGGCACCGCTGTCCACAATTAGACCTTGCTGCTGTGTGCTGTGGGGTTGCCATTCAGTCAATCGAAGCACAAGCGTCTCTTCAACCGTGGTTTTATGCCTGTCCTTAACACGTACAGTTCCTTGTCCTTGTCCAGTGTCTGTAATGGCAGCCAGCTTGTTACTGTTTTGTGCATTAGTCCCCCTGCGCTGAGTTTTCTTCTCCTTGCTTCTGCAGTCTTTTGCTTTATGTCCCATTTTCTCACAAATAAAGCATTCTCCATTGAAATATTTCTTGTCTTTAAACTTAGGTTTTGACGATCTGTAATTTGCAGTCATTACTTCGTCTGTTCGGGGCCTGATACGGTAGCGCAGTGTGCATTCAAAGCTCCTAAGCCTCGCCTTGATCTTGATGAAAGTTAACGTTTCTTTTGTCTGAGTGACATGCACAGAGAATGGGTTGTATTCATCCGTGAGACCTTTTAACACCATCACCGTCAGAAGTGCATCACTAAGGGTCTCTTTAGCTCTGTTTAACGCGGCCACTATTTCAACACGGGCTAGATCAGTGTTTCTCAACCTTTTTTGGCCCAGCGCCCCCGAGCCTTTATCCAGGTCCCTCACTGCCCCCCATCAAAGAATTTGCAGGCTACTTTGCACTGACCATTATTTTATCATTAATATTACTATCACTATTGTAGATGTTTTGATTTTTATACTTGTTTCTGTATTTATCATCAAAAATAATTTCTCAGAGAACAAAAAAGTCATGGGAATAGAAATTATTTTCACAGGCATCTATGAAAAATGCAATGAACATTCAAGTTAAAATTGGTAGGTCTAACACAAGCCAGTCAGTGGAAAAATATTCTTATTTTGTGTCATTTTCTAGTTGTTAAATATTGCACAAAATGACCAGATAAAAGATGTTCAACGTGCCAGTTTAAACTTTGATCTATTTGCAAAACGACTGAGCTCTGCAACATTAAAACATGGATAGAACTGTAACTACATTATTCTTAAGAACAAATCTGGTTCTTAATCAAATCCTAATGAGTCAAATTAAAAGTGTCATGGAGTCATCAGCCTCATGACATTAACACTGACATGAAAAATAATATTGAAGAAATAAATATATCAAATCTAGTTAAAAACATAAATAAGTGATCAGTTCTTTACTATTATGGTTTGTAAAATATATTTATTCTCAGTATTAGATGTGGTCTCAACAAACCCATGGCACTTCAACAATATTATTTTACCTTTTATTTGGAAATAGTGTCTGTTTATTCTTCCCATACTCTTTATTAATTATTGCTCAAAAGGTCTTGCCATACCAGTTTGTTCATCTGTATTTACTTTAGTTTCTTAGTTTATAATATAATATAATATAATATAATATAATATAATATAATATAATATAAGTACTTTATTCACCCCAGCCGGGAAATTACTGTGCAGTAATAATTATTCTTGCATTTGGTTCTTCATTCATTTCCATTTCGTTTCATTTGATTAGTATAATCCTCTCTTGGTTTATTGCTATGTCCACTTTATTTTCTTTCCTGTTGCTAGATTTTTTTTTATCATTTATTGACGCTCACCATGAGTAATCTTCACCTGCTGCGCCGCCTAATCGTCATGTTTTTCACATCATGTGCTGATTTTTCGCTGTTCAGCGTCGGATTCTCTGTTTTTATGTCATAATTCACATCTAGTTCATCGCTCCGTTTTATGTCCAGCTTCTCCTGTTTCTGAGTTTTGCGCAATGTGCTCATCTTTTTATTTTTTTTAAGCCCATAAGGTGCAGGGCAGTCGGGAAGCGTATGATGGGGAAGGCAGTCTGACATAAACCTTTTAAAACAATTTCTGCATTGTGATTATTGAAATCTAACAGTGCTGTGTTGTTCCATCATCCCCGTTTCATACCGGAACACTTACAGCTCAGGTGTTAACGCTATAAAATGAACGCTCTCTATCATGGTATCACCCATGGAGGGATTTCTTTATTTAAATGGGTTCATTTTTCAGAGGGAGACACAGTGAGGGTATCGTGATTTTAGCTGCCAGTAGCAGGAGAGGAGCTGCGCCAAGAAGCTAACAGAAGCTACAAACACTGAATAGAAGAAGAGCTGCCATCGATACAGTTGCAGCCAAGCATTATTTAATGTTACACAATACAGTTTTAGCAAGTTGCTCAAAGTCTAAATTGGCATTGTTGTGCATTTAAGGTGTAAAGTTTACCTTCGACCAAACGCCCCTCTAAGGCATCCCAGCGCCCCCTTTTGTAAAAATGTCCGGCAGCGCCCCCTGCCGTCCTCTGAACGCCCCATGGGGGGCGGTACCGCCCACGTTGAGAACCGCTACCCTAGAGGTCTGTGACCGTAACACATGTATATAGAGTTGTTAATTAAGTAATTAATTAAGTAATTAATATATACAGTAATTAAGTAAACTAGTTACATTTTATAATGTATATATTATTTTATAATGTACTTTTAAAAGTATTTTTACTTAGCTGTACTTTTTACTTTTACTTGGGTAATTTTTATCACGAAGTATTTCTACTTTTACTTGAGTAAAATTTCTGGATTCTCTGCCCAAAACGTGTTTAAACCAAACATTCCCCAGACACACGCACGCGCGCACGCACACACACACACGCACACACACATACACCCCCCTCACCCCCAACACACACACAAACCTGCAGTTTTTGTTAAAAGTTCATAAGTTTTGGAAAATAATTATTTTGTCTGATTTTGTTATATTTTGTTGCGTTAATTATTGTCATTTTGGTTCTTAAAATACCAAATTTGTGTAACTTTACGTTTTGGTGCATCTGATGATATAATATTTGGAATATTAAATGATTGATAATTTGATCAGTTATTAAGTACTTTACACTTTTTACCAAATATTTTTTTATTCTAAAATATGTTGAAGTAGTGTTGCTCTTGTGTACAAGTTTTAAGGTACTCTGCCCTGTGCATGTAAGTCAGCACAGCAAACTCCACTGATACTAGAACATATTTGAGAATTCAAATTACTGATTTGACAACTGAGTGAACGCTGTGTGCATGCCTGCAATGACTAAAAAAAAAGCATTCCCTTGTTTGCACACTAAAACAAAACACTTTCCATAGTGAGGTGTTTTATTGCAGGACCAATCTGTCTGGTCTTGTGTTGAATACGTGATGGGGACACGCGGGACCTGCATTTGGCTCTATTTCACGCAAATTGGAAAAAGTGCGCAGGCACGCGCGTGCACAGTTTTGTACATCTGAATTTCCGAAATTTGTCCCTTCGGCAATTTTTAGTGTGAAAGCTGCGAACTCCTTTATGCATTTTGTATGGAAGTAGAACGTCCGGGCTTTGTCGAGTTTCTGTGGAATTGTTTCTATCAGTCTTTCTTTAAAGGTGACACCTATAAAGACACGACTGTTTTTAAGTGTGACCTTTAATATCCTACTACATAAGGTATTTCTTATGTAGTAATATCGAACTATCGAAATACCTTACTACATAAAAAAAATTGTTATTTTGTGTTTTTTGTCACTGAAAAATAGAACTTTGTTGCACATGTTTTTTTTTTATCTTGGGTTTGAAATATTTGGTTTCAAAATCTTAATTTTGATTTTCCACATGAAAAATGTTCAACTAATCCTGATGAAGAAATATGAAAATATTTTCTTCTAAAAATTGGGGACAATTAGCAAAAATACAGCCTACATTTTTTTGAGTCCCAAAAGGTATTTGGTGCAGGACAGCTCTGAACACAAGCTCTGACTTTAAGAATTCTTTAAGCTGTCCAGCTGAGAAAATGTACTTACTGTCTTGTCCTTTTTTCTGTATGTCCAGAAAAAAAATCCTTTAAAACAATATTATGTTTCCTCGCAATCAAATTAACACTGTTTCAAAGGTATAAGTAGAGGTAATTTTATTTATATAGCACATTTTCAGCAAAAAGGCAATCCAAAGTGCTTTACATGAGTTAAAAGGAAATACAAACAAAATAACTAACCAAAGGAAAGAAAAAAGAGGAAAGAAAACTAATCTAATGTTCTAAAGTATGTAAACTAAGTACTCCTGTTCAGGGTTGCTAAGTATCTAATTCTATTTCTAAATAGTGAGCACTCCACAATTTCTGATAAAATAAGCTAAAGAGTGACCGATCTAATTCCTTTTCTGGGTTAAAGTGAGAACTCCACAATTCCAAGTTTGTTCTAAATCCTTTTCTGGGTTATAAGTAATATAAACTAAGCAGTGACTGTTCATACTTAACAAGTATAACAAATGTCACAATGTGCTGCTGTGAACAAAAGACCCACCA
The DNA here is from genome assembly GCA_903067075.1 of Micropoecilia bifurca. NCBI lineage: Eukaryota > Metazoa > Chordata > Actinopteri > Cyprinodontiformes > Poeciliidae > Micropoecilia > Micropoecilia bifurca. Next base: position 13,130 of record CAEGAF010002184.1, read on the forward strand.
AAATATGTTCTTTTTAATTTTTATCTTAGAAAACAAAATTATTATTGTAGGACAAAAGCTCATTTGCGTTATTTTATTTTTTTCTACTCATCTGTGACCCATCTCCAGTTTTGCTCCAAACTTCTGATGATCATAATTTTTGGCTGAGTGCAGCACTGGGCTGCATGCCATATGCTTTAAAATCAATAACAGTAAATTAGGATGAAGGTGAAAATGGATCATCCAAAGGACAACAAGCTCTTAATGTTTAAGAGAGGAAGTTCAAAGGCAGCTGGGAGTTTAGTCGACTCTTCATAATACATTGCAAATTAAATCAATCCATGCAGTGAAGGAGATGACAATGGTGATGACGACAGCGACTGTAATTATACAGCTAAAATCTGGCGTTTACAAGATCAGGATTCAGGTCAGGCCTGTCCAACGCCGATCAAAACCTTCTAATTATGACCTCCTCCACTGATACTAGAACATAATTTGTCATGGCCTCCGTTGTCATACTGCCATTAATTTTTCTCTGACACTGCTCTTCGGTTCCACACCTCTGCTGATGAAGCTGCAGTAGTTAGGGTGGTTTACTGGCCCCTCCAAGTGGTGTAAAAGTGTTACTGCACTGTGGTGGGAAGAAAATCCCGTTTCTGCTGTGTTACAAGAATATACAGGTAATATGATTTAGCAAATCAGGAATGACTAATGATTAGAAAAATGTCTTCCTGTCAAACTCCTGATATTTATAATTAAGATAAACAAAATAGCTTAAACATGAACTGTTGTATGTGTTCATCACCTGGGTGTGGTTTTGTTGACAGAAGTACGATAACTTAGCTGAAATCCAAGCCACCTGCTGAAGAGTTATATCATGTTAAATAAAAAAGATGTGTACATTCCCTAAGAATCCTCTTCTCACACTGAAGCATGCACTTCTGATCAGAATCTTAAGACCAATAAGTGTTCTCATTGGATCACTGGATTAAAACCAGGTTGTGAGATTAATTTAAAAATATTAAAATAAAAAGTAGGAGTAAAATCCAAAAGACAGAATAGGCAAATTATTGAAAACAACTTACTATAAAATGAACGTTCAGTCTTATTCACAGTTTGATACTATTAAACACAAAGGGGGAAAAAAATAAAGCATAACTAAAAGTATCAAAAATGACTCAGTAGTGAGCAGCAACTACTGTGATGATTTTAACATGTTATTTCAACATGCTTGATGTTGAGATAAAATTTCCAGCAGTAAACCGGTGGCATCGTTGCTCCATGTGGTGAAGATGGCTTCAAGAAGGGCCTATGGTCTGGAACTGAAGTGTTTTTGTAAACCTCCCTAGCCATCCATGCAGAAATGTTTTCAGTGGCTTTCAGATCAGAGGAGCATGCAGGGTGGTTCAAAAGAGGAGCGTTATTCTCCTGGGATAATGTCTCTTGTTGATCTGATGGAAAAAGCTGCTGTACCATAATGTAGAATCCCTCTCTTGTGGAGTCTCCTTCGCTTTCCTGCCTTATCTAGTTATCCACACCATTCAGATTAAGTGTTTTTCCTATCAGAAAAAAAATCTACCGTAATTCAGCATAAAAGATTTTCTTCTGTATGAAGCTGTGCAGAAACCTGTAGCCTGTAACCATTTGGTCTATGGGTGAATATGTTATCCCTTATAAAAAGGGGAGAAATACAAGAGAATAAATGATCAGACGAAACCAGTGCGCCTTTACTTGTCCTTGTATTATTTGTATAGAGGAGCAGACACATAAAAATTACAATTATTCTAATTTAAACAAACCAGGCTGCTAGATGCCTAACAGAACACATCACTAATGGCAGAAACAAAAACAGAACTAACTAGCTAGCCAAACACTCTTCGCACATCACATTAAAGCAAAATAACTAATATGCGACGCAAAACTAACTAAATACATAAAAATTCACACACACAGAACATTTATCCATATCATTCTCCAAAGATTAATCTCTTACCTTATAAAAAGGGGAGAAATACAAGAGAATAAATGATCAGACGAAACCAGTGCGCCTTTACTTGTTCTTGTATTATTTGTAAAGAGCGCACGAATCCCCCTAGTGGACTCTTGACAATGGCGCCAATGACAAAGGACTATATTTCTTGCACACACCAAATCAAACTAAATTAGGATAATCAACAATGGATCTATTATTAAAATGGTCAAATTAATATCATACCCTGCAACACACTGTAACAGTCATTATGCTGTTTGGTTCCTAGAGATTGAGTAGGTATCACCACAAGGGGGCGCCTATTCCTTTTGTT